>JADNRY010000100.1:0-205313 GCA_015501585.1 Rhodocollybia butyracea
ATTCCGCAAGCAAGCGCCTCTGAAGTCGCCGCTGGCACTAACAAGTCTGAAGAAGTTGAGACCACCACTGCCGAACGGCAGAAAGAGATTGATGACTGGGACAGCTTGACGACCAAGCCATGGGCTTAATTGCCCTCCGACTTCCTGATGACATCAGGGCTACTGTCCTAAAGTCTGAATCTGGCGAAACTTGGGAAGAAATCAAAAAGATCTACGGCAAACCCGGCTCTGCCGGCACTTTTGGCATCTTCAAAGAGGCCATTAACTTCCAAATCGACGGAAGAAACGACCCTACTCTTGCCCTAGCATCTTTAAACTCCACCTTCTCCCGCCTTGATGGCTCTGGTCTCATTCTTCCCGAACCGGTAAAAGCTATGATTCTCTTGGCCGCCTTACCTACTCAATGGGATAGTCTTGCGATGACAATCCTTTCTCGAGATGCTACTCTTCTTACTCCGTCCAACATCATGCCGATCATTCAGGACGAGTACCGCCGCCGCCAATCCAACGCTACCTCTCTCGCGCGCCCGCATCTCCGGCGTCAAACGTCAATCTGACTCCAAGTCTTCTTGGAATGATCAGAAGAAGAAGAAGGACACTAAGAAGGGAGCGCCTTACCCGGCAAGCAAACCTTCCAACGACTCGTCCTCTTCTTTCCGACAAAGACAAAAAGACACGCCGCGGAAAGAAAGGAGGAAAAGGCAAAGAAAAGGCTCATGAATCGGCTGAAGTGGAGACTTCCAATGTCTCTAATTTCGCCACCTGCCTTGCCTCGCGCATTAACGACAGCTTCCTCCGCGAAGCCTCCCACGACTCCGTCCTTGACAGGATGAAGATCGAGGAAGTAGAGGTCGATCTCTCTGATCACCTTTGGCCTCAGACCAAACTCGAAATGGACATTGATGAGGAAATGTATGGCTCTGGAGACGAGCGCCTTATTTTCTGGCAAGCTTCCCTTAATAGTTTTAAGGAAAAATTCACTGACCAATTGCACTCATTACAACAGATGTTCAATAATATGGCTGGAATATTGAACGGTCCAAATGGACCTTATGTATCACATTCTCCACGCTTCTTGAACTCTGTACCTCCTAGTGAGGGTAAATTAAATAAAATGGTTTCTAATGATGTGCATGGTGCGAATAAGAACCTTAGTCAGATATTTAACACATGGCTGCTTGATTCCGGTGCATCTGGATATTTTACCCTTATCGGCAAGACTTTGTGTCTTATAAAAAATTCACACATCCGATACCTGTCCAGACTGCTGACGAACGTACGTCAACCTTTATTGAAGGTGCCGGAACAGTCTACATAAGGCATGACAACGGCGAAGGAAAAATCCTCACGACTAAGTTACACCCAGTGTTTTACAACCGGATTGCACACACTGACTTCTATCTGTTGGTTTATTAAATCGACAAGGTTGTTACACAACTATTAACGTTGAAAAATCAGTTATTCGTAAGACGGATGATGACTCAATAATCATGACCTTATATCCCAATAACGACAGGGATAATATTCACTGGCTAAAGGCCGATGTAGTGAAATCTGAGATAGGCATGATATCATCTCCTAATGATTTTAACACCTGGCATAACCGTTTTGCACATCCCGGTGATGTCGTATTACGCAATGCTCCTGGAAATGTCAACGGACTACCTAAGTTGTCGATACCAGATAAAGAATCTCCATGCAAAGGTTGCGCGCTTGGAAAGGCTGCCTCCAAAGCATATCCTAAGTCCGAGAAATGAGCATCCAACCCTATGGATTTAATTCACGCAGATTTGGTTGAAATTCCAACCGTCTCTTATCATAAATTTAAATTTGTGATCACTCTGCTGGATGACTGCTCTTCTCATGCTACTTCGATCATGCTGCGACAAAAATCAGAAGCGTTTCAAGCCTTCAAGGATTTCAAATCTTGGGCTGAAAAACAAACTGGACACAAACTTGTGTGTTTCCGCATTGATCGAGGGGGAGAACTTATCTCAAAGGAATTTACTTCCTTTCTCAAGTCTGAGGGTATTGATATTCAAATGTCCGAACCCTATGTTCATCAACAGAATGGTAGAGCGGAACGTATCAACCGTACACTCATGGAAAAATCTGAAGCCATGCGACACCATGCATGCTGCCCGGAGTCCTGGTGGCAATTTTCATATTCCACAGGAGTACATGTGTACAACCGCACACCGATCCGTCGATTGAACTGGAAGACACCAATTGAAGGTTTTCTCAAAAAGAAACCTGATGTCTCGTACTTCAGAACCTTTGGCTGTGGCGCTTATGTCTTTATTCCTATTGACAAGCGAAAAAATAAACAATCCCCACACTCTGAAGCGATGACTTTCATTGGATATGACCAAGGAAGCAAAGGATATCTATTCATGCGTAGTGATAATTCCGTAGTGCATGCTGCACAAGCAACTTTCTATGAGAAATGGTTTCCACGGTGCAAATCCGAATCTGATTCTGGAGTAAAACCCGCTATACCTGTTGCCCCCACACCTGTGAAACCTTCGCAACCTTCAAATGGTAATGGTGCAGACATTCCATTTGATCCGGAATTCCCGGAAGATCAACCACAACCGTTTACTGAACCGGATAATGGACCGCACAGTCCACCAGCTGGCCCAGATCCAGATCTGCCTGGTGATGATGATGCTCCAAATCCCAATCCTCCGGTACCATCTCGATCACCCACCCCTCCACCTCAAGCAAGAGACCCTTCACCACCTGCTCCCGATCCTAATCCATTCAGCTACCGTCCCGAAGACGTTGAAGCATGGAAACGTGTGAACCCCACTAGAGAACGTCGTGCACCCTTGCGCCCTGGCATGATACCCACGCCTGGCACTTGGAGCCGACAAGCTGATCGTGAAGAACGTGCTGAGCGCTTTGGACACGCTAGATGTGGACTTGTGCCTGCTCGCAATATAGTTCCTGATCAAGTTCCGCCACCGGTTCCACCACCACGTCCATTGAATCCTGATGACCGTATGGTCACACCGCCACCTCCAGGCGCTACTCCGGATTCTGACATAGAAGAGGAAGCACTTCTGACTAAACTAGCTCAGGAAGGGGGAGTTGAATTACAAAAATACCTTCTTTCGCAAGCAATCTCCGATTCTCTAGAAGAATCATCTTTTATCACAGATCTTGACAGTGAAATGATACCGGCTAAACACGAAGCCGCTAGGAATAATCCTGATAATTGGATTTCTCCAACATCATATCGTCATTTACCATCTGCTGAAAGAAAGAAATGGGATCAAGCATGCAAAGATGAGATCGATGGTTTGAAGAAACGAAATGTCTTTGAAGTAGTTGATCTACCAAAAGGTCGCAAACCTATCCGTTGTCGATGGGTTTTTACTAAAAAATCTGACGGTCGCTATAAAGCCCGACTCGTAGCAAAAGGTTTTTCACAAGTAGAAGGTGTGGATTATAATGAGTTGTTCTCACCGGTTGCCCGGTTTGAAACTGTACGAACTCTCCTAGCTTTAGCCGCATTAGAGGACTGGGAAATCCAGGCTCTTGACGTCAAACAGGCTTTTCTTTATGGCAAGCTAGATGAAGAGATCTACATGGAACAACCTAAAGACTTCATTAAAGAAGGCACACCGAAAGTATGGCGGTTACATCGTGCATTATACGGACTGAAACAAGCTAGCTTATCCTGGTGGAAGGAATGTAACGCCTCCATGGGAAAATTGGGATTTAAGCGCTGCTCTTCAGATGCTGGTGTATACGTCTTTAAATCAAATGGCAAAACCGTAACTGCCATCATCTATGTTGATGACGCACTCTTTCTTGGCAAGGACAAAGATCTTGTTCTTAAAAAGAAAAACGAGTTTATGAAATTATGGGAATGTCGTGATCTAGGAGAACCAACTGAGTTCCTTGGAATGCGGATTACACGGGATCGTTCCAAACGTGTCTTAACACTTGACCAACAACCTTATCTTCGAAAGGTCATAGAACGTTTTGGATTAACTAACGCCAAAGCTACCCCAACCCCATTACCTTCATCCTGGGTTCCTCGTGCAAACACTGGTCGTGTAGATGCCAAACTTAGACAACGCTTCCAAAGCGTAATTGGATCTTTATTGTATCTGATGCTAGGCACCCGACCCGACATTGCTTATGCCGTTATAAAACTCTCACAGTATTCGGCGAATCCAAACCCAGACCACCTGGCCAAAGCACTTTACATTGTGCGCTACTTAATTGGGACTTCTACTTACATACTCGTCTTTGATGGTAGATCTGACCATGGCTTCTTAGCCTATTGTGATTCTGACTGGGCGTCAGATCCAGATGATCGAAAATCCCATACTGGGATGATTATCAAACTTGCCACAGGTCCAATCTGCTGGACTTCTCATAAACAGAAAACAGTTGCTCTTTCATCGACTGAAGCTGAATACATGGCTTTATCTGATTCATGTAGACAACTTATGTGGCTCAAGTCTCTCTTTTCTGAGATCGGAATTACTATCGCTGTATTACCCTTATGTGGTGATAATCAAGGATCAATCTTTCTGGGATCTAATCCTGTACAAGAAAGAAGAACCAAGCATATTGATATACGATATCATTATATCAGAGAACGCATTGAATCAAAAGAAATAGAACTCTTCTATGTTCCTACTGATGATAATGTTGCAGATCTTCTCACGAAGAACCTTGCACTTGTCAAATTTCAGAAATTCCGCAACAGTCTTGGAATTCTCTTTAATTGATTCGCTATAGACTGTGCAATATGTCTATAAACTATAATGCCGTTTAAAGTCGATAAAAATTATACTTCTTAGCTACAATTCTTAGCGAGGGGGAGTGTTGAAACTAGATTACCGCTTATGAGTCGTATCTAATCAGTGATGTGAGTCGACTAGACGCACTTGCTATACGATCGATGAACTGTCGATATATGCTATGTTGAAACTCACCCTCAAACACTAGACGCAGCCTCTACGCAGGTTCGTATAGATGTAGTCAATTATGCCATTCGCTATTAGTCTTATGATACATAGCTTGTACGCTGCCTTGCAGTACCTATGAACAATACCTATAGAATTACCATACGGACTCCATCTTCTAGGGTACATTATGCACATGTATATGCACTATGTTTAGCAGTACGACTCAAGTAGACTCATACATTGTTATAGGGTTTATTATATTCTGTAGTATAAATACTGTAGATATTTTCCTGTAACAATAACTAAGAATCCTACTATTCGTCTGGACACTTGTTCTGCTCTCAATAAGCACTCTTCTATCTCCTGTAACCTCCACACACTCTCAGGTGAGTATGCTGTCGACCTTGTGTTGACTGACCGCTGTTTCTACACACCTTCCCTAGTAAGCCCTTTGCATAAGCACAAGCTAACTGGGCTTTTCTTCTGGTGATCATATATCTATGGCACCATCAGCCATCAGCTTGCACATCGTTGGACACTACCAAACTCACCACAGGCACCACCCCAACCCAATTGGTTCTCCACTCTGTCCATAACCGCCCATTCGCTATCCCCACCCCACATGCCCACCTTCATTTTTATTCTCATTCACCTCATCCCATTGATCAGGGTCCAATGGAGCTCCCATATTACCAATGAATCGGCTCTCAGCGAAGCTGAGCTCGCTCAGTATGGGGACCATTTTACCAGAGGGACCTTCACCAGAATGTTCGGCGACGGCAATGTGGTTAGAGAAAGCACGAAGGTTGAGAACAAAGCGATTTATCAAAATATTTGGTAGTCTGGAAGAAGTTCGTCATTAACCGGGATCAAAGATTAACATAGCAAATGCATGTAGCATAAATGATAAGTAGACTTACACGGTGGTCAAAATGGTGGTGATTAGCAAAACTAGTTCTGCTGCGTTTGATATCTAGATTGTACAACGCATCAACTGTTGTGAGTTATTTAGAACTATGCGGGAGGGCTACTTACCGGGCTTGGGAAGTCAAAATGCTGTCTTCAAGATTGGAAGGACTCGGAATAATGCAGGTCGAACAGGACTGACCAATGACAAAGTAGTTCGAATGCTGAGGATTATAGTAGTTTGAATACCGGTGATTATGAATATGGTGCTACACATAGGCTGTATTGAATAAAACTAATGATAACATGGTATAAAGAACTCACAAGAAGTATAGGGTGCCTAAACACGAATGTACATTAGTAATCAGTCTGGTGGTGAACAGCTTACTGACCATCACGCAAGACGACCTCGGCAATGCTATGAATCCCAGATCTTCGGGATTGCATAATGTGATGAACCGTCCTAATTGAAGTTAAGATGAAGATAATGCCATCGAGAATCAATTGAGTCAGAGGCATAATGATCTCCACTGGCACACAATATATTGAACATGAAGGAATTTAGACAGCGAACCAGAGACTCACAACTGGCAATGAAAAAACAGAGCAATCAATACAACAAATAAACATATGATGGTGCAAAAAGGATATTTACATTTGAACTCTCTCGGTGTTTCCAGTAGGTAAACATGACCCGAATGGCTGGGCATATGTTCCTCGGCTGGTCCCTGCTGTAACTGAGAATAACAACTGCAAACACCAACAAAGCTGGATATAAGTGATTTCAAACATGCAATGCCACACTGGCAAGGGCGTACCAGGAAATTGGCAGCAATATTTCCAATGATGAACGGGCAGAGTAGAATAAGCAGTGATTGCTTTTGACCAAAGAGCGCGTAAACCCTCAAAACAGAAAGTGCTAGGGGTACAGATAGTAAGCAACCTCAACCAAGGTACTTCATACAGCTGGGGAATGAAGAGGACATACATTTGGTCGCTACATCGGCGACAATGTTAAAGGTAAGTAGTGTAAAAACAATATCCCTACAGCTGGGCACAATATCACAGGTCAGGTTCTAAGCAGGTCTGCCGGAACAGATATAGAGCACACAAACCCAGTAGCTGGCATTGTCCCTGGGAGGTATATGGGCAGCTGCAGAACTGCATATATCAGAAAGCCATAGCGACTTAAGATGAATAATATAGAAGTGCCGGTCAGCCGACTAGACCATATTGATTGAATTTCGGTGGGAAATGTGAGAAGGAAGTCGTAAAACCATAATACTGTACAGAAGCATGAGTGTTCACTTTCTAACCAGAATATAGTCTCACCATAGGCGGATAAAACTACGCAGTTGTCCAGCAACCTTGAGTGTCAATCTGAGGATCTTCATGTAAAACCTCAAACACTCGTCCGACATACCTGACCTGAAGTTCTTCAGCCATAGCCGCATTATTGGAAGATATTGACATGGTCACAGTGGCAAGGAGAGCGTTCAAGAACGCTGATTACCAGTCACCGGATATAAGTACCGAAGCTTAAGTCATTTACCTGTGCCTTCCGTTCGCTCCAATATTGTTGCTGCCGCCACGGCCACAGATGCGCTCGACAAGGAATTATACAAACTCTTTCGTCAGTGGCCACAAGGCTGCCCGCATTTATCAGGAGATCTATCAGTTGTTGATTTACTGCGGAGCTTTCTCCCTATCTACAACTCGTCACCTAACCCTTTGTACTTCCCAGGTGAGATTCTAGCGACTCGGAGAGAAGCAGCTCAATTTTGGCGTGTGCAGCAGCATTCATGATTGTGGAGTTATGGTCCATGGATGATGATGATATTTATGCTCAGTGAAGAAGCCCGATATCGCGAAAGTTATCGCTGCCAAGACATATGTAAACTAACTCTTGGAGCTCTAAACACCGGATGCCTTGGGATTTCCGCAAAGTTCGGGGAAAACGGGGGTGCTAGAAAGACTAATACTTAACCCACAGATTGATATGACTCCCGAAGCTCCTTGTTTCAAGTGTATGAAAAACGAGGATTACGGTTTCCTGTGAATCTTCAATAGGCGACAGTTTCGGAGGGTGTATTGATATGACGTGATAGTGTGTTATACTAGGTTTGAGCGCTGGAATAGGATCGCCTTTGAGAATGAGTCTGTCTTCATAAGACCGCCGAGAAGAAGTGAGCGTGCCAATATTCAAAGATTCCCCGGGCGCTTTCTTCCAGAGAAATAAACAAATGCTTTGGTTCATTCGGCTCCCACAGACGGAAGCAGCTTCATCCAGGCTTCATCCGAGTCATCCGAGTCACCCATTCCCATTCAACCAAGCGTGAAACGACAACGAGCCTGAGCTATAGTGATTTCGGCTAGTTCGTGGGTACATCCAGAGAAGATTGTGTTGCCGAGTTTTACGGAAAGGTTGGCTGAAAGGTGAAGAGTATACTGTGGTACTTGGAAGTTGAGTTGGAACACGATTAAGTATCCTCGGCTACCCAGGCGCTTTTTCTCCTAGGGATGAGTCTCGCTTGAAGACATAATGCACGACTTACTCATGAGCGGAACATTAGTCCGTTGGGTTTGAATCATCTAACAGTGAGGATAAGAGATAAGAGATACGCATCGCGATGAGTAACTACATGTGAGCGTAGGAAGAAAACGTGACATGACGTGAATTGATGGTCATGACTTCGTCCAACTTTGCATGCACCAAGGCATGCACTCCCTCAGGCATGCGAGGCTCGCTTTCAAATTACTGCCAGTCTCGCTGCGCTCAACATATCTCTCGTCCACCCGTTGGCAACTGCCCCGTCGCGCATTTTCAAGCATCTCAGACTCTCCTGACGATCTCTTCAATTATACCTCCGGACACTGGCTGTAAGTAAAGTTTTGTGGCGTATATGTCTAATCTATAATACTGGCATATCCAGCGTCAACAACAATCTTCGCCTTGCAGAGCGCAAACGTGAGTTTAACGTCGACGAGCTTTGTCGACTTCTCAAGATATCGACACATTTGTGAAACTCGCCGAAGGTGGCTTCAACCGGACCTTTCTTATCACCATGCTTGACGGTTTCTCCATGGTAGCCCGCATCCCGTATCCCATCGTCCCGAAGCTCTACGCTATTGCTAGTGAAGTGGCCACAATGCGCTTCCTCCGTTCCTCTGGATTCCCTGTCCCCGAGGTTTACAACTACTCTCTTTTGTCGGACAACGCTGCAAATACGGAATATATTTTTATGGAGTATATGAGTGGTACAAAGTCAGTGATGTCTGGGTGGAGCTGGAGGAATCAGATATCGTTTCGGTCTTGCATCAACTTGTTCAATTCGAGTCTCGCATGATGTCGATCCCTTTTCCGGCTGGTGGAAGCCTCTACTACACTGACGACCTGGTCAAGATAGGGAAGACGGGCATTCCGCTCAACGACAAGCGCTTCTCCGTCGGTCCGGATGCTAGGGTGCATATGTGGTTTGGAAGGAGGTCGCAGCTCGATGTGGACAGAGGACCATGTACGCCACTCTCTCCCTTTTCTTTTGTGGAGCTAATCAATACTATAGACACAAGTGCCGATGCAGCACTCGTAGCAGCAGCTTGCAAGGAACTGGCATATTTGGAAAAGTTTGGTCAACCGCTATTACCGTTTCGGCGTGAAAGAAGGGAGACTTACGAGTACCAGAAGCAGTTACCATCAGACCATGTCAAGAATCTCGAACGCTACCTTCCCATTGCACCCTCGCTCATCCCCGAAGACTCTACCCTTCATCGTTTCTGTATCCGTCATCCCGATCTCCAGCCAAGCAATATCATCGTGTCGAGGTCGTCAGACTCTCAGTTGAAAGTCGTGGGCCTGCTCGACTGGCAACATGCATCGATCCTACCCCCGTTTCTCCTCGCTGGTGTACCAGGTCACTTCCAGAACTATGATGACCCAGTCTCGCAGGTTGGAATCCCACCTTCACTGCCGGAGAATGTGAACGAATTGGATGAACCCAAGCGGAGTCACGAGATGGAACTCTACTTCAACCGTCTTGTCCACTTCCACTACGTTCACAACACGCAGAAGCATAACAAACTCCATTATGATGCGTTCTCCGATTCAGTTTCAATGTTGGTCTGTCGCCTCTTTGGCCAAGCTGGTACTCCATGGGAAGGTGAAACTAACGATCTGAAGAATTCGCTGATAGAGGCAACGGAGATATGGGGGACACTTGAAGGGGAAGGCGTGCCGTGTCCAGTGGTGTTTGAAACCGAGGACATTCGCGAGACGGAGGAGCTTAGTGAGAGGCTGCAAACAGCTGATGAGATATTTGAGGGGTGTGGAAAAATGATTGGTTTTTTGACGGAGACTTGGGTGCCCAACGAGGATTATGAAAAGGCCATGAACGCTGCGGAGCTGCTAAAGCAGAGGGTGGTGTCAGCTGTCCCGGAGGAAGTTCGGGCTGTGACTGAGGCGAATTGGTTCTTGGACGATATGGATGAAAAGGATTATAGCTGAGGGATGTCCTGTGGGATGCCAAAAGTTTCCTCACTTTCCTCACTTTTCATGTCAGTGATGGAGACGATGTAACAAATCGATATTTGGGACCAGAGGGGATGTCCTACTGTCTAGGCCCCTTTTTTTTTGTCCAGGTGGAGGGTATTCTGGTTCCCGTACTCTACTTGATGGCGCCACGGCTTTTCAAACACGGTTCCGAAGGGTTCAGGAGTCTCGGTGTAGTAGAACAAGATGTATTGGTAGAGACTAGTGGGGTATAACTGGACCTGCGACTTGTACAATTACTCTACAATTCTTACCTTGGGAGTTCTAATATCTTCGGAACGCTGATTCTGCGCTGATTTAGAAATTGTCTTCCAAGATTTAAGAACCACGAAAAACCATTGCTTGGGGTGCTTACTCTCTTCTCCCTTTTCCTCCTTTTCCTATCTTCTCTTTTTCCTTCCTGTCGTGCATTGATGCTTCCCCGCAGCGCCAGCGTTTATTCTAATTTTTTCTCTCTTGCTTGTCTTGAATTAATACGCCTTTACATATCCTGGGCTGAATTGACAATTAGTACAGCTCAATGTGAAGGTACGACCCGATGGAAGGCCTTTGACGCCCATGACAAGCCAACAACAAAACCACCTCTCTCTCAACCATCATCTTCCTCTGTCGAGGATTACGAGGTCCAAGTGAGCCTCACCGTTGAATGTTTACTCTTGGCTTGTTTATCTCTTTACTTAGATAGATTTATGTTTAGTTTAGAGCCTATCAAGGGGTTCATTATTCCACTTCTGTGATTGTCATTCAAGAATCAAAATCCACCATGTCCGGCTACAATACTTTGTCCGCTGTACCATCCGAATCAGATGTCTGTAGCTATTTCAACCCATACTAACGAGAATTAATAAATTACAGTAACAAGTAATTAGTACTGCGGTGCTCTGTTTAGCTCTCGTCTCCTTTATCAATAAAAGCAGCGATTCACTAGAAGATATATCCTTCCTCTCCTCAGTACTACTCTTGTCTCATCCCTCACTGTCGATGTAATAACCGATAAAGTTAAGTTTCTGCTATGACAGGTGGGTTCAAGACAATCATTACACCATGCTGTGAGGATTTCTCGTTCCGTAGAAGAGGCGGCCCTGCAGATATAAGCATAGTGGATGAGCCTTGCTGGCTCTCTGAAAATGCTGGCGGTGGAGCATTGTGAGTATCCCATCCAGCGTGAGCATTCACTAGAGGTCCTAAACCTGAAATTCCGGGTCCATCATTCTGAGGCTCTTTTGGACTAAGTGGGTCTCCCGATCCTTCCTTGAAGTTGACCCATACATCATATCCTTGCGATTCCACATATCCTTTTGCTTTTCCAGTGGGCTGGAGCTCATAGCTTGAGCCCAAAGCAGACCCATTCCCCTCCATGTCATCCAGATCTGAGTCTAAGCTTGACTCAGGATCTTTTTTGTTATTCCGGATGCTTATATCCAAGTCGGTTCTAACCATGATGAGTGTTGGAGCCATACCCTGCTAGATGTTAAGCGTTGTGTAGTAATGGAATGAGGGCACATACCACAATAATTGTCAGGATAGGCTGTACCGAAGTTATCGCATGCCCTGGGCCGAAACCCAACCCCAGACAAATCGCTACTGCAGCTGGATACAGCAAGCCTGATTCAAGGCTAGTGAGATTAATGGGTTCGCAGTTAGTTACCAGTCGTGAAGATACAAGAAAACAGGGAACAACAAACATCATGGTTACAATACTGAATATACTCAGCCTGTTATCCATGGCATCTGCTTCCACTGGATACCAATGGGTTACCCTAGATATCCACCAGATTCTTCCCGCTAAAGGTTGGCAGTAAGCAAAAGCCGCTCTCAATCGTAACAGATGAGTGAACAAGTGAGTGAACCTATTAGTCCTGTCAATAGAAGATTTGTAAAGAGGTTTACTGCGAAAAACGATATTGAGATGGCCGATGCTGCCTTGAGCGAAGCATTTCCTCCAATGCCTCCTATGGAAATATCAAGTTCTGTGTTTATGTTCTTCTGCTCCAGTGCTGCAGCAGCAAATGCCAGAGCTTATATGGAAGCCAAGTAAGGATGGCAGGTGTGAGTTAAGCCTGTGAGGAGGTTTACATACCGGTGTTCACGAAAGAAATTAGGAAAGGACCGATAACGATATACTTCCTTGCACCCCAAACGATGTAACAGCGATATAACTAGGCCATCTAGTCATTATGCTAATTGTAAGAGATACTCAATGAATTGTTGGAATATACAAGCGGAGTCATATTCAGACTCATGCTTAGTCATTCCAGGTCATAACGAGTCATACAGACTCATGTCGGTAGTAATGGAGGAAAGTCATTACAAGTCATGACTCTAGTCAATATGAGTCATTTCTAGTCAGTAAACTTATATAGTAGAATATTCTCATGTATCAAATATTAGTATAAATACAGGCTCAGAGAACCTATTCTCTATCGCTAAGAGCACTTTTCCCCCACCAATATTTAGTTAAGCTTATCACCTTTCAATAGGTTATGGGCCCCGACCTTAACTAAATAATACAACAACATTTATCCTTGACAATACAACTTTGATCAACAATCTGTCCACCAACGATAAGCTCTAGAAATTCCCGAAACTCTGAATTATAACATACGAAAATGTCGTCAGCAAACTCCAGTAACTCCAAACTCGGTGATTACTTTTTACGGCTACCCAAGCTTAATGCCGATGGGTCCAATTGGGTCATTTATAAGGATCGATTCATATTTGCAGCAGAGGCTGCTGGTCTTGAGGATTATATCCCTGAGTCCAGCAAACCACCTACTAAGCCTTCTGTAGCTGATCCAAATGCTGGGCCAACTTCATCTGAGAAAACTGCCATTGAGGCTTGGGAGAAGCAGATGAAAACATGGAATTCAGAGTCAGCAATACTGAAGCAGGGTATAGCAAGCACTATACCTGATTCATTATTTTTGAAGGTTAAAGGAGAGAAGACTGTTGGAGCAATGTGGAAGAAATTAGTTGATGAACATCAGGGAAAGTCAAGAATGATGGTAGTGGACTTACGGCGTAAGCTTCAGAATGAACGCTGTGAGAGCGATGAAGATGTGCGGGATTACATAACCCGTGTAATTACTATTAGGGAGGATCTAGTCTCTATGAATGCAGACCCTGGTGATGACAACTTTGTTGCAATTATTATGTCTGCACTTCCTCCATCATATGATCCATACCTGGCAGCACTCACTGCAACTGCAACACTTGTAAACCAACAACTCAGTGTGGATACCTATATTAGAGGTATCTTGGATGAATCTGACCGCCGGAAACTTGGAAACCGGAACTCCAAAAGTGGAGCAAAGGAAGCAGCATATAATGCTGGACCTTCAAAGAAGTTTGGAAACAAGAAGTCAGTTAAATGCTATAACTGTGGAAAGACAGGGCATATGAAGAAGGATTGCTTTGCTGAGGGAGGTGGAAAGGCTGGTCAATGGCCTAAACACTGGAAAGGCAAAGGCAAATCAACTCAAGCAAACACAGCCACCACCAACAATGAAGATTTTGCATGGTATGCACATGCACTCTCAGATGATGTATGGGAATTAAAAGTTCAGGAGAATATATCAGGTTATCAAGAACCTAAAAATGAGATTGATGAACAACTGGAAGGGTTGGGAGCCATCTATGTGAATGATGAGTTCTTGTGGGACTCCAATAATGAGTCCAATAGATCCAGTGTTCAGTCAATAAAAGAGTTTGAACTTCCCCATGACAGTGACTCTGATGATGGTAATTCAATGCCAGACCTTCAGAGTGTGTCTACATCATTGGATGCCCCAGACAACTGGAGAACAGAAGAGATTTGGGATGATGAAGCCTGGTTCAGCGATATTGATGAACTCGAAGTTCCGGACCTACAAGAGGTAGAAGACTCAGATAATGAGGAAGGACCCCTGGAAACCTCCTCAAATGGACCTATTTTAGTGGAACTCAGCATTCCAGACCCAGATGCTATACAAGGACAGCAATTACAAGACATTGATTATGAAGAAATCAATGTGGATGATTTTGGAAAGGCATACACTAGGTATAACAGTATTTTTCTTGCAAATGCTGACAAGATTCCGGATGGTGTCACAGAGCTTTATGACTCAGGTGCATCACGCCACATGTCCCCATATAGGGATAAATTTATCAACTTCACCTCTATTGCACCAAAAAGTATTAGATCTGCTGATAGTGGAACATTTGATGCAATTGGGAGAGGTGATATGCACGTTACCATACCTGGAAAGAAGAAAACAACTACAGTCCTAATTAAGGATGTGTTGTATGCACCAAAGTTGAGTGTGACACTCATCTCAATAAGCCGGATTACTGCAGCAGGATGTTCCATAATGTTTCGGGACAATTTTTGCCGAATATATGGCAAAGGAGACAAAGTATTGGGTCAAATCAACAGTACAAATGGATTATATCAGGTCACCTACAAACCTGATAACGTGTATGGAATGGCTGCAAGACCAGAAAAAGTGACTGTGAATGAATTACACCGCTGACTTGGTCATATTGCACCGGAAGCTTGCCGAAAAATGGTAAAGGATGGCCTGATTGAGGGCATAGAACTGGATGAATCAGAACCAGTCAAGTCATGTGACACCTGTGAATATGCCAAGAAGACACGCAAACCAATTAACAAGGAGCGGGAGCTTGACCGAGCAGCAAAGATTGGAGATTTAGTACACTCAGATGTATGGGGACCAGCCCCAGTACAAACTCCAAGCCACAAGAGGTATTATTGCACTTTTACAGATGATCATTCAAGATGGTCAACAGCATATATTCTTGCAACCAAGGATGAAACTTATGATGCTTTCAAACAATTTTGTGCATGGTTCTGGACTCAGAAGGAGATACGCATAAAAGTGTTAGGCTCAGACAGAGGAGGTGAATACCTGAGCAATTTATTCAGCCAATATCTGGCTGAAGAAGGGATTCAACGGAATCTCACTGTTCATGATACACCAGAGCACAATGGAGTGTCTGAAAGATTGAACAGGACCCTACTGGAACGCATTAGGGCTATGCTATATGCCAGTGGATTACCCAAGAATTTATGGGGTGAGGCATTGAAGCATGCAATCTGGCTGAAGAACAGGAGTGGGACAAAGGCACTCGGAAATACAACTCCATATGAGGTAATGTTTGGTGAGAAACCAAATTTATCCAACATTAGGGAGTGGGGAGCAAAGGTTTGGGTCCATAATGACCGTGATAGCAAGTCAAAACTTGATGCGCGGGCACGGATTGGACATTGGCTTGGATTTGATCTTGTATCCAGTGGTCATAGAATTTATTGGCCTGAGACCAAGACAATATCAGTAGAAAGGAGTATAAAATTTGACAAGGATGCACCAACATTTGTTCCAGGTGGAATTAGGCATGAGGAGGAGGATGAAGGATTCATGCCAAATCCCATTGAACTGGAAACATTACAGATTCCAAATCCAGTACCTACACCAACAAAGCCATCTGTAGCACCCACAGGTCCAATTACACCAACTATCCCCAAACCTGTGTTACCAAGAAATAATCATCTTGGAACATTAAACTCAGAACTCAGTCACCAGAATATTATAGAAGGTTCTCGCAGAAGGACAACAACAAGGAAAGTACAGGATCTACTTACTGGAGAAGGACACACAGATAGCCGACCATCAGCACCACTTGTAACCCCAGGCATTCAACTTCCAACTACAATTCCAGAGAATGAACCTGGTGAACAGGCACAAGACATCCAAATTGAATTTGGGCTGGCAGCAGCAGCAATTGAAGCCAAAGGTCTTGAGCCCTCCTATGAGGAGGCTAAGACCAGAGTTGACTGGCCCAAATGGAAAGAAGCCAGAGATACAGAATTAAAAACATTGTTAGATGCAGGAACTTGGGAAATTGTACCAAGACCTGACAATCAAAATGTTGTTGACTGTATGTACCAAGACCTGACAATCAAAATGTTGTTGACTGTATGTACCAAGACCTGACAATCAAAATGTTGTTGACTGTAAATGGGCTTTGAAGATCAAAATGAAGAATGGTCTTGTTGATAAATATAAGGCTAGGTTAGTTGCCAAGGGCTTCACACAAGTAGAAGGAGTGGATTTCTTTGAGACTTTTGCACCAGTTGCAAAGTTGGCATCATTGAGATCAATCCTTGCGATTGCAGCAAGGAATGATTGGGACATAGAAGTTTTTGATTTTCATGGTGCATTTCTTAATGCCACTTTCGAAGATAATGAAGAAATATTTATGGAACAACCTCCGGACATTGAACTTGCAGACAGAAACAAATATGTTCTCAAGCTCAAGAAAACTTTATATGGACTTCGGCAATCAAGCCGGAAATGGTATGAGATGCTAACCAGCAGTCTCGGGAAACTTGGATTTTCTCCTCTTGAGAAAGATCATGCAGTTTTCAAAAAAATTATTGGAGATAACATTATTATTCTTGCTATCCATGTTGATGATGTTACAATCACTGGAAGCTCACCAACTCTTATTCAGGAAACCAAAGTTGAAATATCCAAGGAATATGAGGTTACCTTCCTAGGACCTATTGATTGGTTACTGGGAATGAAAGTAACAAGGGACCGGGCCAACCGCACCATCTCACTCTCACAGGAAGCCTTTATTGAATCAGCATTGAAGGAGATGAACATGGCTGATTGTAAGCCATTAGCCATGCCTATGGATCCAAATGTGCATTTGTCAAAGGATCAATGTCCAACTGATCCCATCGAAATTGCAGAAATGGCACATTTGCCCTTCCGCAAAGGAACAGGAAAAATTAATTGGGTGTCCATTGGGACACGCCCAGATTTATCTTACGCGGTTTCAGATATCTCCCAATATCTTGGAAATCCAGGACATGTGCATTGGGAAGCACTGAAGCGTCTTTTCCGGTATTTACAGGGAACAAAGCATTGGAAATTAGTCTTTGGAGGGCCAGACAGAAAACATGGCCTAGAGAGCTCAAGACACATATATAATAATAATAGAATGGTTATAGCAAGTGCTTGGATATTATGATAATCTCTTGCTACAGCAAGAGGGCATAATAATTATTGCTATTGCTATCAATTATATACCATTTTGGTAGGCTTGGGTCCTACTTTGGGTTCTCGGATCTGAAAGGATCTCAGCGGGTATGATATGGTTTGATCTACTACCCCGATCTGGATTCCGTTTGCGGGGGCGATCGCTTTGACGCCGATACGGTTTGATTTGTTCCCCGATCTGGATTCCAGCAGGAGCGCTTTGACGTCGGACCGTTTGTCTGATAAAAATTTAAAAAAACAAAAAAAACATACCCTGAAAAGCAAAACGGGACCTAGTATATACATAGGGCGATCGCTTTGACGCCGATACGGTTTGATTTGTTCCAGCAGGAGCGCTTTGACGCCGGACCGTTTGTCTGATAAAAAATTTAAAAAAACAAAAAAAAAAACATACCCTGAAAAGCAAAACGGGACCTATATACATAGGATCTATCAATTATAGTCACTAGGTGCCACCAATTCCCTGAAAGCGTTAGCCCGAATTGCATTCCGCTTGCAAGGTTTGTGAGCGTTCGCTTTGACACTGGACCGTTCATCAGTAGCGCGATCTTGAGCTCTCCCGTAAATTTACCTTACGCGAAGTACATATTAACACAGTTGTATTTCAAGAAGTATATACTACTAATTTAACAAGATCGGGGCAAGAAAGGACAAGAAAATGGGATAAACTACGTATTAAGTGATGGTAGAGTACTTAGCAAGAAGTAACAAGAGAGTAGTGTATACCGATAAATAAGTAATGCAGTAGATACTACTACAAACAAAGCGCAAGATAAGTATAGATTAACGATAACAGGACAGCAAGATAACAACCATAAAAAGAACAGGCGCCAACTTTTACAAGCGGATCAGCTTTCAACCTACTTTTCGACGTTTAGTCGCCAAAGCACCAGCTTCGACAAGATCTTTGTACCGCTGGCCAGAATTCTCCCGCCGTGAACGACTTTGTTCCGTTTCGGCAGCACTCTCCGGCGCTGCAGTAGGTGGAGTGGGCTTACCACGAGGACGAGGTTGTGGGCGAGGTCGTGGATGAGCATCCTTACTGGGAGCCGAATCTGGGGCTACGCTGTCCAAGGCGTCAGGTGTGTTCTTAGACGTTGCCTTGCGCTTTGGCTGCAGTTTCGATTTCGGCTTCGATTTTGGCTTTGGCTGATCCTGGGAGCTGTTTTGACCATGACGTTTCCGCTTCTGACGTGGAGGCGTATTATGCCGTTCGGGAACATCCAACCATCCGAAGACTCCGCCAGAGGTTCCATCACGCATTATAGAACCTAGGTCCACCGCCGGCTGGTCAAAGTGGGTCTGGCCCAACTTCACTACATCACGCTGTGAAGATCTTGCCGGAACCGCCGCAGGTGGAGAACGAGCCGGTCGACTCGAAGTGAGTTGAGCTGATGAGCGTGAAGGACCTTCGAGAGCCAACGACGGTGATGCCGAAAGAGAATGGTCCAGGCCAGCCATGGGCCCAGGCGAAGATAAGCCCAGGCTTGGAACACCGAAACGCTCCTCCTGCATAGATGAAGCCATTGCAAACAGATGGCCGCTGAAGACAGCATCATCCATATCTCCCGCAGGAGGTCCCTCCATATCGATGAAGGAAAGCGTCGCCGGAGACAACGGTGGGAGAGGTGGCTGTATTGGCGATGACGCTGGAAGCCTCGGTGACGACGGCGGCGTTAAGTCGAAAGGAAGGGAGGGAAGACCGAAACTCTCAGATGACCAATCTGACGTCCCAGAAATTGCAGCTGGGAACATGGCAGAGGACAAGGATGAGACCGTAGACACAGCACTAGACGTGATTGGAGGAGATGAACCTGTAAACATCGAAGCAGATGAGACTGCGGGCATCGGAGCAGATGTAGACGGGACCGCGGGCGCCGGAACAGATGAGACTGCAGCAGTCGGAGGAGAAGAGGCCACAGGCGCCGGGACTGACAAAACCGTAGACATGGGAGTAGGGGATACCGAAGCCAGCGATTCTGGCGTCGCAATTATGGCGCCATCAACAATGAGGTTTTCGAGAGATGAGTTACCAATTACGCCTCGAGCGAATTCTTTGAATGGTTGAATACACGCATGCTTATACCCTGGGTACGCTTCATGAAATGCATGGCCGTTGGCATTTCTGCCATTGTTAAATCTGAACATGACGTGTAAGCAGCGTAGATGGCTCCAAAGAACGAAAACTTACACTACACTTGTGAGAGTACCCGGTTTCTGTTCGTTGTGCTCCACCATACCCATGAACGACCAAGTGGACGGCACCTTGCTTGATAAGAAGGAGGCAAGCTGGAGCAAAATCGAAGGAATTAGAGCAATGAACCTGGCAGAAACATGTCAGCAACATATGATATGTATAAGTCCCGTTGCTTACTCTTTTCGTTCGTTTCCACTCAAATATTGTGCAGAGTCAAGACTCAATTTCAGCTTCTCTAAGACATCATCGTCCGCTTCAGATTTACCAACTAACTGGCTCTTCGAATCCAATTTCCTTGCTCTCTGCGCTTCCATCTCCTCCTCCACATGCTGACGCACATCTTCTGAAGCATCTCCCCATGCCTCGGCAGTCAGAGCTTTCACGAAAACCATCCGCTGGCTTCGCTTGCTCTTTTTCACTGTCTCTTTGTCTGTCTCTTTCTTTGCCTGCTCCTTGCACCAATCTGACAAAGCCTCATCCACCTTGGGCTTTACCAGCGTATCATAGTATAGGGACGAGAACATTTGCTCGGCGGTCCGAGAACGCTGCGCTTTGACCAAACAGTTCTGGGTGGAGACTAGCGTTGCTGGTGACAGCCCATTGGCTAGATCAACTACAAGGTTGACAGAGTTCTTGGCTTTCACCTGGCGTGACTCGTTATTGAACCAATGCTGGATTTGCTGTGAATCATTTTAATCAACTTTGAGTTTAATTTCATGCAGAACTTTATATAACTTACAAGCTTTTTCTCATCCATTACTGCTGTCAATACCCGAGCTTGCTCAGCGCTCAGAGTTTCAGTGTCTGTCATGTTCTCTAGTGGAAATGATGCAAAGTAATCGCGATATAATATGGCCCATGTGGAAGAGACGCTTTTGTTCTCCTGCGCGTGAAGAAATGTCGAAAATTTGGATTGTAGCCACAGCAATTGAGGGTCGGTCCATAGCTTTGAAGCCCGTTTCTTCCGTGTTTTTTTCACAGGACCAGATCCGGTAGCTTTGGCAATGTTTTCCGATATCTCCATTTGTTGCCGAACAATTAAAATAACGGTTACAATCGCCCGAGACTGAATGCTCATGTGATCAGCCATGCCGCTTCCGGCAAAATGAGCTATACAGCTGCTTAGTAACATGACTATAGTTCAATCTTCTTCGAGTCGTCTTTCTCTGATCCTTTTTTCCTTTACTTTCCTTTACTCGCCCCGCTTTCATCAGTCGCTCACAAGAATGTTGTCGAATGTTGTTCTCAGCTGCGAGGTTCTTACCCACTTGAACTCTCTGGTACAGGCACTTAATCAGCTGAACATCACCGATCGTAAGTTGTCTATTTCACATATCCAAAGACCTCGTTCAAACCATCGTTATGCCAGCTGCTGTTGTTGCTGCTACTACTCCTTCAGACGTTGCAGCTACTACCGTTGCTCCAGCTGTGCCTGTTGTCGTTGCTCAAGTTGCTCCAGCGACTCCCGGCCTCAATACTGCTCCTACCGTGGCTGCTGTTCCGGCTGTTGGTTCGTTATTTTTTTCGCGTCTGATTTGCCATGAGCCTGACCTGAGCTTAAGTGAATGTTCCGGCCAGTCAAGGTGAACCTGATGGTATGTGTACATCTATTATTCCACTCTGTGTGTTTTACTGACTCGTGTTAATATATAGAAGGGGATGCAGGTTGTGCTTGTGCATGCTTGTTGTGTGTGTGTTCCTGCCACCAATCTTCTGCTGCGCCCAATGTCAAGCGTTGGTACACGGTGACTAAGGGAACAGCTGTCGGGGTTTTCTCGTCTTGGTGCGTAGATCTTGTTACTGTTCATTTTACTTTTTTAATTGGGTTGTTGTAGGGCCACGGTTTCGCCTCTCGTCACTGGTGTTTCTCGTGCAGTGTACTTCCGACTTGCCAGCCATGGAGAAGCTTCCGCAACCTTCAACTCTGCTCTCGCCCACGGTGATGTCGAAGTTCTCGCCGCTTAAAATCTGTTATGTTACTTGTGATGGATGATGCCTGTCTACGCTCCTCTTACTTACGCTCCCTTACGAACTCCACACTGTCATTTTTGCTCGGGCTGTAATATTTCTTGTATCCATCACTGTATCTAAGCTTTGTCATTGTATCTTGCTTCCGTTGTGTATAGTTGTTGTGTATGGTCATCTAATGGGCCTCTAATATGTTGTAATGAGGGGAGGGATACGCTCTCTTGTATATGTCGATTTCTAATATTCAACGTGTTCATATTGAAAAGTTGTTTTTGAGGCTCGTTGTTTCGTACTTGGCCTAAAAGTATGTACATTATTGATAGGGCCACTACGAAACTTTTTACAACATGTAACATACAATGATGAATATCTACCTACACGCCATACTTTTGAAAGATCAAGTTTCCTTCTTTAACTTGTTGAAGTAATTCTTCTACACCCTCCATCGCTGAACAGAGGATGTCCTCTATCCATTGCACCACTGTTTTGATTCGCTCCTTGACACGTTCCACCCGTTCCGCTGCCTTATCGTAACCGCCACAGTTTAGTAGCTTCCCGAAATAGCGAACATATTTTCCGCGAAGTGCGCACATATCTTTGTGAGCAGTTTCTAATATCGTCAGATCAGGCCCAGTTTCAAGCACAGATCGAATCCACTGTTGAATGAGATCCCTGCAGTAGTCTTTTCCCGCATGATTGATGAGCACCAGAAATTTCTCCTCCACTGTCGCACACTTGGCCAACCAGTAAGCTGAATCTTCATTCTTCATGGGTTTGGTCGTGTGTGAACAATCGCTTTTCAGGCTGTCAGTCATCAATTTTTTCAATGTATAACAACAAGGGACATACATTTCAGAGAAAGAGCTTGTGTTACCACTTTTTGAGCAGTACAATGCCCGACGTTTGTGATTAATATCCACACGATTTCTATAGTGGATATTTTGTTCAGTGTGTCTTAAGCCAGAACAGAGAAATACATACTTGGCATAATATTTGGCATTCTTTTGGCGGTTAGCTGCCTTCTTCTCCGAAGCCGTACGGTAAAGTTTTGCGCGAGGCATGATGGACCAATGATGGACGATAGTTCACAACGTCTTTGGGCGCCTGTTTCCCAAACTACTGTGAGCTAACAGCGAGCGAAACTAAGGGATTTGTTCAGAGCCTACTTTAAGAAAAGAATACATGCCAGTGTACTGAAAGTATTGAAAGATCATATTAGAGATAAATCCATAGTTCATCTCGTCCATGAACATCGCTACTAGATGAATATCGGTTGGAAAGTGCTTAGTGTACTTAACACGCTGTCAGTTCTGGGCTAAACTGTCTGACTTTTTCATGTGCAGATATTTTTGAGGGGAGGATGCATGTACAACTGTAGTAGCTACAGCTCAGCTTGAATATATAATTTTCTAAGCACCAGGTATATCAGTTTGAGTTCCGCAATTGGATTAATCAACTCGAGGGATGGCTTCAATGGGCGCTTGCAGCCAGGAAAATGGGCGCTTGTGCAAAAGTCGTGCTAGTTCCTTCCTTCGTTCTTTCGTAAAGATGTAACTCTGGAAGCTTACGCTCCACTGTCCTAGCTTCTTAATCTCGAACACTCTAGCATCTCAGTCTCGAAAGATCTGGCCTGTTCTCGAACGAACTTCAATCCCGAAACTTATAGCTTCACGGTCTCAAAAAGTCTGACCTCTTACTCCCACTCTCGAACCCACTTGAATCTACGATATTTACAAAAGACAGCGGCACCCAGAAACGCTTTGCTATTCTAAAAAATGTTCGTTAAATGGATATCACATTTGTATTTGCTAACAAAGAAATGCAGGATGTATTTTGACTACAACTTTGAAGACAACAACGAGGACATTCGAGCTCGATCTGCGCTAGTCGAGGCTCTTTCACCCATCTATCTCTCAGCCACTCACTCCGAGGCCTTTGTTAATGAAATAACCAAGATTTGGACACGTCGGTTCCCTGAAGACCGTCTGACAGGCAGAAAACCTTTCGACGAGAGGAGTGAACGTGTTAAAGCTGAGGATATTGATTCTGGCGAACCCAATGACCCTGAGCTTAGCCTGACTAGAACGATGGAGGCGTTGTACATGGAAGGTGTCCAGTTGGTCTGCGGTTACACTGTGAATTCTCGGCCGCTCTATGGTAGGGCTGTTGAGACCTCGGATAGGTACTTTGTGAATAACAGTACATTGTACGATGTAAGCTATTCAAAAATATCATTCTTGAAGTACTTTCTAACCTATTTTACAGGCTATTGAACAGGCTATCATGCGGGTTCATAATCAATTTGCAGGTCGCATCCGTAAAGCCTCATCGGACTGGAAAGCGGAGCTGGATCTGGTTGCTCTCCATTGGGACGCTCAGTGGAAAATGCCCGAGGGTTGGCGCAAGTTGAACGGGATCCCGTTGTACAAGTGGCGTAATGATGATGAAGTCGAGGGGGAGGTGGCAAGAGAGTTCATTCGCTCAAAATGTCTTACTGAAGGTATGTTTGGAATTTTCGGAGTTGTTTCATGTAAACTAAATGCACGTTACAGTGTTCTATGAGCCAGGAGAGGTCTGGAGATATCCTGGGGCCAGTACATTGCTCATACCAGCTTCTCATCGCAGGGTTGATGCTTCTCATTCTCATTATCCGGGTTTCCTACTGTAGTAGTGCACGCACTGGGCTAGGCCTATGATATATACTCTCCACACAATTGTGTAGCACTACTGTCTATACCGCTTGGCCAGATTTTGACCTTTTCGCCTTATTGTACCTTTAGGTAAATCTTTTACCTAAATATTACTTTTTTCTTGCTTCGAAGTAAGGCCTAGGTCTGCGCTTCTCCATTTCTCTTCCCTTGACTCACCTAGGCGCAACGATGGAACGATACAGCATTCCGGCTTTTGTTGACCATGTCCTTGGTCGGCCAAACCTGGTGCCCATATCAGTCTGATTTCTACATTGTTTAGATCTTTTTGTTCAACACTGATGTCTTGGATTTATAGCCCCAAGAAAAAACAGCTCGAGCACGTATGGTAAATGCTTTGGAAAACATACGACAAGAAGACAGCCTTGAGGGTATGGAATATTTTGGTCTAAAAACTGAGGTATGATCGTATATTTTGGTGATTACTCACTGTACTTATTTTTTTCGTAGTTGGCCACTGAAAGTACACGTCAATATGGTCTCGATTTTGACCGGCGCAACCTTCTGATTGAGTACCTACTCCCAACTTACGCATCTGCTGTGGCATCCAGTGCGGTTGATAGTATGCTTGACGAGGCAACACTTCACTGGCTTGCGAAATTCCCTGAAGACCTTACTCCTGGTCGAAAATCCCACCAAGATCAAAGCCAACGTCTTGACTCATATGTCTATCCTTCTGACGCGCCATACGACGAAGAAGAAATTTGCAATGTCCTTTTGGATCCTGATTTGCAGTCTAGTCGGATGACTCTTGAACGGCGTAATGCAATTGTGGGAGCAACAATTGGGGCAATTCGTCAGGTTAGTTTTGGATATCTCGCCGTTGTAGTTTATTTAATTGATCACTCTAGGGTAACATCGTTCGAGTTCGTATTTTACTTGGATTACTGGGTGCCGAAGTCGTTCAATGGTTTCACTGGCTCCTGCGAGAGGTAAGTGCATATTTTCAGTGTTTCAATAAATGTGCTCACATCCACTTGTCTTAGAAAATCGGTAGCATTCTGGCTTCTGCCTATAAAGCTCGAAAGGCCTACATTCGGGCGTTAGAGGACCAGGAAACGTGGCTTATAGAGCTACATGTTGCATCGTTCATGTGGGACGTTAATGAGGCATTGCCCACTGACCTCTTTACGGTTTACCCTCGTTACCTTCCTTATTCGATCTATACTTCAGAGCCACCTATTGAACCTTCGGTTGTTTTTCATTGGGAGTACCCGGTTTTGGATGTTTCGAAGGTAGAGATTGAGGCGATGATTGCAAAGAAGCGCAAAAAACCGTTGGCTGATATTCTGGGTGTTTTGTGTGAATAATCTAATTTTTGTATCTGCGAACTATCTTTGTGGGGAGTTGTAGCATGTATTATCTTGTAATGGCTACTATCTTTCTCAGCCTCTCAAGTTTGAATCATGGTCATCCGAATTAGGACAGGATATATTAGCGCTTGACCAACACTCTTCTTCCCATATGCCTAGCAAAAAGAGAAAACATCCTGGTTCACAACCCTACCTCCCGGTGCATTCATCGAAGCTGAAGATGTACTCGACATTCCTTTAGAACACCATCGGCATACAAATATTTCTGCTTCCGGACGTCGACAAACTCAAAACTTCACTTTCGCAGCCACGCATACAACTCGACCACAGTTACTCAATTTTGAGAACCTTCCTTCTTTCCTCAATGACAATAGCGGGCTTGGAATCTATACGATTGACGAGGAAGCTTCTGGCGACTCGTCCTTCATAACTTACTCGTTTGACAACCCGGATGACGAGAGCTCGGATTTGCCAGAACTTGCAGTACCTGTGGCTCAAGGTGGTGCTGGAACTTCACGTAACGTGCGTATTCAGTATTTCAATGATTTTACAATCTGAATGAGCATCTACAGGAGCTTGCAATATGGCGGCCTTACAGGGATATGTATGTTCAAAGTTTGCTCTGGCACGACGGACTGCGAAGCAACAGCAACCAGCTGTCCTGTACCTGTGGCCAATCCTTTTCCAATGCTGACTCACAACAATATCGGTGCTGCGACTGTTCCAATTTCACGGAAGTTTTTTGTCGGGATTGTATCGTTGAAATACATTCATTTCTGCCTTTTCACTCAGTCGAGGTACGCATTCTTTTTCCATAATTGAATTACTTTTGATAGTGATACTGGCATAGGTCTGGAATGGGAGTTTTTTCGATTGTGTACCTCTTGCAGATTTGGGGCTGGTATATCACCTTGGTTGTCATTCATCAAAGCGACCCTGCATATCCAATGCTGCAGTGGAAGAATTCACGGTCTTGGACAACTCTGGAATACATGTTCTCAATCTCCGAATTTGTGGTTGTGACCAGCAGCACCCACTACAAGAACAGCTCTTACGTGCGCGTCTATGGCCAGCAACCGTAGGAAATCCACGAACCGCCGGTTCTTTTCAGCTCTTGAACGCTTTCAGCTACTCAGTTTCATGTCAAAAGTGTCTGCAGAGGAAATGTATCATACGTTAGAGCGTTTGACTGATAACACTGGGACTAAGGTGCCCTCGGTGAGACTGGCTTGCTGTTTGACGTTTTGCTTAAAACTGACTTGAAGAAAATGACAGTCACGAATACGGGAGTTCAGGCGTATGATTCGTGAGTGGCGCTGTATACGAATGAATAAGCGGGCAGGGTTTGGACATGAACTCGATGGAGTAGATGCTGCTGCTGCTGGTGACTTGGCCATCAAATGCCCAGCATGCCCTCATCCCGATATAAACCTGCCATCAAACTGGACCAAAACCTCCCAAGAGAAAAGGTAAAAAATGTCACATTTGCCTATCTAATCTAAACTAACACTTGATCGTCACATCTGTAGCTGGGTATACAAGCTTTTTACGGCGATGGATGGCAATATGAAACAAGTACGCCTGAATGCTTCTTCGGAAGCTCGAGATCCTGGCTTCAACGTTGGGCGCGCGTTTTTCCTCGATCCCGTGGCTCATCGTAATCATGTCGAACAGTTTGATAAGCGGTTTCCCCCACAACGTTCTACCTGCAATGACTACAAGGCCGTTAGTGGTGCAGTTGAGAGAGGACGAGAGCATAACTGCACAGTTTCGGGTATATTCAGCGTGTTTTGTGCATGGCACGATACATTTCGCCCTCAAGGAACTACTGATTTGCGGTACAATGAAAGGTAACTCTGTCGGCTTCAGCTATCTATGTTTTGAACTGACAGATGTTTGTCTCAGACATGTCGACGTAGATTTCGCCTACCTCAGCCAGTTACGATACGATGCTCCCAAGATAATATGCAGCTCATACGATGTTATGTGCCAATATAGTGTCAATCTGACCATGCGAGTGGAGTCGTACCCAGCTGATCTGCACGCTCCTCATGTGTTCGGAGATACTCAATACGTGGTCCCGAAATTTCATCTGCCCTCGCACGTAAAGGAATGTCACACGGAATTCTCGTTTAACTATACTCCGGCACCGGCAAAACCGATGGCGAAGCACCGGAACGCGGTTGGTCGTGTCTGAACGCTCTTGCAAGTAGTGTGAAGCGAATGTCTCCAGGTGGAAGATGGGATACCTTGGATGATCACCTGTGTGACTGGAACTGGCGGAAATCTATCACCTTGGGTACGCTTACCTTTGTTTTCTACTATCCCTTCCGCTGATAATATCTTCACCAGTCTCATATCTGTTAGATCGAGGAGATGAGGTTTTGAAGAAACGTGAGCCCGTGATTCTTGCGTTTCAGGAGATGTGTGAACAGCTCGACAAAGAAACGGTCGCGGTCTGGCGCAGATCAGTGGAAGCCTGGGAGGCTGACAGCTCAAAGCCTAACCCATTGGTGTCTACGATCCGACGTGAGTATTCGATTTATTTTGCTACACGTGATGGCTCATTGATATTTTCTCCAGCATTATCTTATCATTCAGTCCGACTAAAATTGGCAAAGAAGGACGAGTTAAGGGCTCAGTCCGGCTCTCAAGTGGTCAGCCGCGAGGTTTCGCCTGTGCAGATGATTGTCGAGGGTCTGGAATTGGAAGAACAACAGTAAGTGATGAAGAATTTCTGCGTGTTCGAGTATTAAAGTCATGTAGACGCCGTCTTCGATGGGACGCCGGACAACTGGGGCAGCATGCGACGCTTCTCCAGCAAGCGAAAATCAAGGAACGTGCTACTGCTCTGGCGAGACGAGTTGGTGCTTGGACTGCGATCCAACAATTCCATCTACCAGCTGCCACAATACTGAGAAGCCGCCGTGCTTCGGCGAATACCGGTGTGTATGATATTCCATTATTTCTGCCTTCTGCCATAGTCCTAGACGGTGCGGAATGCCCTCGTCACCTCCTTGAGATCGAATGGGAGCTCCGACAAGGTCTAGCTCTTGACGTTCTGGAAACATTACGACAACAGCTGCTCAGTCGGGCCGCTGTCTTGGATTATAAGCGTGTACACACTCATGGTCAATACCAGGGTAGTCGATCAGCAACCGTGCTAGCCTCATTAGCTGCAAAGATCGGTGCTTGTGCTGCTCGTTATCGCACTCATCAAGCTGTTTTGGTAAAAGACCGCACCTCTTCTCAACCTGATCGGAACAGATTCCGTTTTTCAAACGCTTCAAGATGCGGACATTCGGGGTATTGACCGGCAAGCAATGGACACCGAAACCGAGGATAACGCCTCCTGGTCATGGATTTGGCTTGAACGCTGGTGTCAAGGCCACCAATGAAAACAGCATTGCAGAATGTAAGCTCTTCTCATATATGTCAAATGATGTCTGATATCCTATTTGACTCCAGCGTTACGAATTGGATGGTGTAAGGCTCGAGCCAAGGCTCATCGTTGGCAGGAGGAAGGACTACTGATACAAGAAGAGATGAGGCGTGTTGTGGAATTCCTGAGCCACGAGACCGTCAAATGGGAGCAGCGTGGAATTGCGGCTGGAGATGTACATTCATCCAGGCTCCTTCCGGGAGAGCCCGGTCACATAGAGGATTCAGCGGAGATTGCACAAGGCGGGTAGCTTATGCGATGAGGCAAGCGGCAATTCGTCGGAAAATCCGTGATCAGTGCGAGGTCAAGTGGAGCGCAATGTTGAAAAATTTGAAGACCGGAGTCGGGCGAATCTCATTACAGGACGACAGGTGGAGTTTTGTATAGGTTGCATTTGGTTGTATGTTCTTACCGTATGTTTTGATGTATCGATAATCGTTAATTATAGTCTACGTTCCGAGATCATTATTCCGACGTTCCCAGATCACTTCCCACATCATTTCTGACGTTCCCAGATCTGGGATCAGATATGGTCAAAAGAGGTAGGTGTCAGGACAGCCTGTGCGCCCCAGATGACCTCTGAATATGCCTCCAGGCTTAACAACTGGAATTATAATTAAGGCCTCTTGCAATAGCAAGAGATAATTGTAAAATCTATTTACTTGATCTAACCATTGTATAATTATTAGTAGAGCGTTGGGTAATGGCCTAGAAGGATACTCTGATGCAGACGGAATGTCACACGAGACACGCAGAGCAGTTTCAGGCTATGCATTTTTATTGGATGGTGGTGCCATCTCATGGAGTTCCAAGAAACAAGAACTTGTCACTCTGTCTACCACTGAGGCAGAATATGTGGCACTCACACATGCAGCTAAGGAAGCTCAGTGGCTGCGCCAATTCCTGGAAGAATTATTTGGTCCCATCAATGAACCTTTCACACTCTATGGTGACAATCAATCTGCAATTGCACTTGCACATTCTCAAGCAGGTCAATTCCATGCGCGCACCAAGCATATTGATATCAGATACCATTTCATACGCTACTGCATTGAAAATGGTAGTATTCAGTTACTTTATTGTCCCACTGAGGACATGGTTGCTGACGCCTTAACCAAGGCATTACCAAGCTCGAAAGCAAAACATTTTGCAATGAGTCTTGGACTATCTCCCGCTTGAGGAGGAGTGTTGGAATATACAAGCGGAGTCATATTCAGACTCATGCTTAGTCATTCCAGGTCATAACGAGTCATACAGACTCATGTCGGTAGTAATGGAGGAAAGTCATTACAAGTCATGACTCTAGTCAATATGAGTCATTTCTAGTCAGTAAACTTATATAGTAGAATATTCTCATGTATCAAATATTAGTATAAATACAGGCTCAGAGAACCTATTCTCTATCGCTAAGAGCACTTTTCCCCCCACCAATATTTAGTTAAGCTTATCACCTTTCAATATGAATGCCTACAAGTAGAACATCCGCTATGATGCTTAGTATGCAAGCTTCAGATTGGTTTGATGGAAGTTATGCAGATGGGCACCACCTACTTTGCAGCCACATAAACAGCTGCTTCAGCAGTTCTGAGACAATGACCGGATAAGTGTCCGCATGGTATGAGCGAGAGTAGTAACATGTACCCAATATTATTCAACGCGGAGAAATGACCCTGTGCTGGATCGGTGAGGGGGTCGCCACCCAATAAGATTGAAATAATGAATAGAGTTTCCTGATTATAACCCAAAATAGTAAGGACTAGAGCTGCTGTGGCCAGCATATAAAGAAGGAGGACAGAAATTTGATAGTAGCGCTTTTGTCCACGCTGCTGTATCTGGAGGTATACATAAAGGGAAAAAAGCATCGTGTGTACACCTAGTAGAAAAGATGTTATTCAATAATGGCAGCAGGCAATGTAACTTGCGAGGATCAGACCATAAAAAAAGATAACAAACTGGAATGATATCAATGTTAATGTCTATGCTTTTTATCCAGGCATCTGTCCACTCACGACCATCATCGTAAAGTCCGGTCCAGCGGTCCCTACAAGAATGTCGGTGAGCTCTTCAACCTCGGACGGATCTACAAGGTTTCCAGTAGACATAGTGGGAAGCGCGTTGAGAGCTGGACTGAAGCAAGAATGGAATGAAAGAAGGACTAAGGACTACCCTTCAACGTGAGTCTTTAAACTTCATGATCCCGCCCTTGCTGTGCGATACAAAAGTTGATATTTCGCAAAGTAAGGGCCTGAAAGTTGGATTAGAACAGCGCTCTAACCCGCTTCCAAACTTTGTACAGCGCTCAGATAGGCATCGCTCTTGGCGAGGCAACCCACTCGATTGAGATGATGGGCGACAATAGGAGGAGTTTTATTGTGGTGGTCCTGGTCATACAACAACTTACACAAAGAGCTGGAACTCGATGCCACTGACATGATCACCCGCGTAGCGGGATAGGGGGGGGGAGGGATTTGTTGCGGGAGGCAAATTACACTGTGACCTAGGAGTCAATGTAATGACTAGCCAAGTATTCAACCTATATACAAAATACACACCTGGTATACGGTGAAGGGAATAGTTCGCCTTGTCCAAACATTGGTCGACGCAGCGAATACTAAACGCAATGCCCAACAACAGAGACCGGTGAAAATACAGGACACCTTCGGTATATGTAATTGTCTGAGGGTTGGTAAGTATAGATCACAAAAACTATCCTAGGGTTTTGACGAGGTCATGATTCAGCACTAGATAAAGATAACACTGTCAACCTCAAGTACTCTTTTGAGGGAAACATACTCTCTAGTGCTAAGTCTTAGAGTACACAATTGTCTAGTTACATATACCTATTTCGTATCAATATGTGATACTATGAGGATCTTTGTTTATCGAACACTTACCGGACTTGAAGTTCTTTAGCCACGGCCAGATTAGTACGGGAAGACTGCATAAGATATTTCCGCTTTGATGATATCAGTGGCAAAACAGGAGAGCGCTCAAGAGCGCTGATTACGAGTCACGACTCACTGGTGACTGGATATAAGCCTCCATATTCCAAGATGTGAGTAATTAGAACTGTGTTACGCAAAATTCGGGGAAGGCCGGAATGATAACCTCGCAGAGTGTTTTCAGCTAATTCCTGGGTACATACATAGGAGATTATGTTGATGAGTTTTACGGAAAGGTTGTCGGCTCCAAGGTGAAGAGTACCGTGGCACTTGAAACAGGTGGGCCGATGACTATCCTCGTCTATTCAGGCGCCTTTAATTTTCCCTATGTATCATCATGAGCCTTGCTTGAATCTTGCTTGAAACAAAAATGCACGAGTCGCTCACGAGTGGAACGTTGATCGATGATCCGTTGAGCTTGAATCGTATATCAATAGATACGCATAGCGATGAGTAAAGCGTAGAAAAGAAACGTGACATGACGTGTCACAACAAATTGATGTCTACTCTGTAACATGACATATCCAGCCTCAACAAACAACCACCTTTGTATCGGTCCGGATGCCAAGGTGCATATGTGGCTTGGAAGGAGGTTGCAGCTCGTTTTGGACACCATGTACGCCACTCTCTGCCTTTGCTTTTCTAGAATTAATCAAGACTATAGACGAAAGTGCTGATGCAGCACTCGTAACAGTAGCTCGTAAGGAACTCGCATATTTGGAGAAGTTTGGTCAACCACTATTACCGTTTCGGCGTGAAAGAAGGGAGACTTACGAGTACCAGAAACAGTTACCGTCGGACCATGTCAAGAATCTCGAACGCTACCTTCTCATTGCATCTTCACTCATCCCCAAGGACTCTACCCTTCATCGGTTCTGTATCCATCATCCCGGTCTCCAACCAAGCAATATCATCGTGTCGAGGTTGTCAGACTCTAACCAGTTGAAAGTCGTTGGCCTGCTCGACTGGTAACATGGATCCTACCCCGTTTCTCCTCGCTGGCGTACCAGGTTAGTTCCCTATAACGACCCGGTCTCGCAGGCTCTCATCTCGCCTTCACTGCCGGAGAACACGAACGGATTGGATGAACCCAAGCGTAATTACGCAATAGAACTTCAAACCTCTTGTCCACTTCCACTACGTTAAGCACACGGAGGAGTATAACCCACTCCAACGCAGATATGGGGGAGGCTCAAAGGGGAGGATGTGCCGTCCAGTTGTGTTTGAACTGGAGGACATTCGCAAGACGGAGGAGCTGACCGAAAAGCTGCGAATAGCCGATGAGATTTTTGAGGGGTGCCGAACATTGGTTTTCAGACGAGATTTGGGTGCCCAACGAAGATTATGAAAGGCCCATGGATCGACTTTGCACAAATGGATCGGGCAGTTTGCTCGGCGGAGGACCATGTAGCCATGGTCTATCCAACTCTTGACCAAATCCCCCTGGCTCTCTCGCCCTAAAGTGCTTGTTGCACACTTTCTGCACATACATCTTGCTGGTTTTCCCGTGCAGTGTCCTTGAGCATAGGTGTGGATATGGTCTGGATCTAATACATCGATAAGATCAGACAGCAGATGCTGCAAGATCAGCAGCCTGTTGTCGACCACATCCTTTGGTTGACGAGCCAAATCGCGGACTCCCCGAACGATGGGGTCAAACCAAGTTCGAAAAGCTGGCTCTTTGGCCCATTTTTCACAAAATGCGGCATATCCTATGCAACGCAATTGTCCTGTCCCATCTGGCGAGTCTGAGGTCGTTGCGATCTCCCCCATCGCAGATTGAACCCCAGTAGCAATCTGGAACCGTGGTTGAAATCCCGATCGAAGGACTGAACGAATTCGGGCAAGGAGTTTTATGACATCTGCACCAGCTGACCCCGGAGTTGTATGTGGCCGGAGAAATTCCGTGTCGCGACGGAGAATGTGTACCCACGCAAAGAATTGGGCAAAGGCAAAACTAGTGTGCTTCACCGAATACCCTTCAACACCTGGGTCATCATGAGATGTGTATGTGTTTTGGGCTAACTCATGAGCGAACCCATAGGAAATTATGTTGATGAGTTTCACAGAAAGATCGTCGGCTGCAAGGTGAAGAGGATCATGGTATTTAGGGGGGGTGGCTCGAAGGCTTTCCTGGCGCTTTTTCTCTTCCGAAAGGTGACTGTCCTGGCGCTTTCTCTTCTCCGAATGGAGATTGAACCAGCCAGCAAGCGCTGCTTGAGTTACTGTTCCTATTAGCGCCACTACAGCAACAGCAATCGAGATAATGTTGACGTTGACCATTACTGCGCGTCGAAGGGGGCAATTAAGAATCTTGAAGCCGGTGTTAGGGGAGCCTATTATTAAAGACCATTCCGAACGCAAACGAACGATAGATAAGCGCTGCTGATAGACCGCACTTTATACATGTTATATATGTGCTTATTTTCATTATTTCCCAAGTGGTCATCTGCCTTCACTGGACGGGAATTCGCAGTCTTAAATAGGTTTTTTGGAATGCACCACTGGAAGCACCATTGATTCCTGCGCTATTTGAACCGCTCATTGAGATAAGCTTACTACTTTTTGAAAAAACCTTCTATTGTCAGACCCTTTGGCCTTGCGCACCACGACTTCAGGGAATATCCATCTCAATGAGTGCATGCTAACAAATCTTGACGGTCCTTTATTTTTTTGACTTAATACTGCCCCGAGCTTGAAGACACAATGTTGATAGAGCTGGACATGCCACTGTCCCATATTGAAATCCGGCCCATGGCTATCAAGTGGATCGAATTAAAACAAAGATGATAGAATACGTGAAGCGGAATATCAGAAGTCGTTTATAATTATTATGAGAGTTGATAGGGACGGGGAGATGTTTGTCAATCAGAATTGAAGTCATGAAATTTGAATGCTGAAAAAACTGGCATGCCTTCAGTCTTGTACGCCACGATTTTGTTTTCTTGAATAATTCAAAGTCCTGGACGGTGAGCTTACAAGCGCTCATATCGGCGGATTAACGGCTTGAAGCTTGAAGTGCGACCCGTGAATACATTATGTATGCGGCTCCTTGTTTTGCGACGATGACTTGCTTGCCTTGCTGGCCAAAAAGTGCTTCTGTGATACCTTCATCGGATGATGAACTTCCTTGTGGTGATGTAATTCTATCCTGCACGTTTTATTCCAGTACGAGGCTGATATTACATTCACCTTTTAGGTCAAACTGAAAGAGCACAAAGTGAGAAATGACGGTGACGATCTGGGTGCACCAAGCAAGAACGAGCATGCGCGTGAGACGGGAAGGATGCTTCTTGAAGCCCTGGAAGCAGTGGCGGAGCAGATACCTATACCCGGAGTAGCCATTGCCATTAAAATGGCAAAAAAGCTCATTCAAACATGCGAGGCAAGTCCAACTAGCTACTATTATTGATTGACCGCAGGCTACCGCTGACTATCTCTAGAATAGTCATGCAACCTTACAACAAGCCGAGGTCCTCAAGAGACGCATCAAGAACTTGGCAGTCATTCTTGTGAATGAGCTCAAGGGTAAGAAAGCTGATGAAATCGGTGAGAAATTGCGGAAGGATATTGAGCAACTGGAGAGGTAGTTTTTCCAAGAATTCGAAGTGAGAAAGCTAATCAATTTGCGCGAACTTTGTAGTGATCTGAAGTATATCGGCGCTAAACTGGATGAAATTGCATCGCAGAATGCGTTTCTAGTGATACTGTATCGACAGTTAAACGAGGATAAAGTTCGAGAATGCGTGGAACGTCTAGCGACTGCATTGGAAAGCTTCAATGTGAGTCGTGCTCTGCAAATACGATTGGATTGTTGATGAATATTTCCTTGATCTGTAGCTATCCCGTCAGATTGCAGATGCTAATGCTCTGGATCGCCTTTCTGAGCAGATCATTACATTTTATAAGCAGCAGCAGGTCACGCTGGATGACATCCAGCGTTCTACAAAAATATGGAGAAGAAGTTCGAAAATGTTGAACGCAACATGGAATTTGTCCAAGCTATCCTTGCCGAGAAGAAATATCGAGGTGACGGCTTGAACAGCTCCACTCCCAGACGAGGTGTTATCCCGGTTGCTCCAAATATTTTCTTTGGGCGCGACACCATTGTTAACGACTTTGCGCATACGCTGGTCTCGCAAAGGAACAATATGGCTCGTATCTGCCTCTTAGGCCTGGAGGTATGGGAAAGACATCGATAGCTCGTGCTGTTCTCCACCATCCTATGATCATGAAATATTTTGGTGAGGAAAACCGTGTCTGGGTACCCTGCGTAAAGGCCACTTCTGTATCCTTGCTCCAGGATACTCTCTATGATTCTCTTGGAGTGCCTCTTAATACAGGAGACCCGCTTCGTGATATCATACATGATCTAAAGTCCTCGAGATCTCCCATCATTCTCTTGCTCGACAACTTTGAAACCCCTGGTTTCTACGTGGCAAAACAGTCTGAAGTACAGGAGATTCTTTTACAACTCGCCAAACTTCAACATGTTGCTCTATTTGTCACTATGCGATCATTTAATGCGCCTGGAGACAGTATTCATTGGGAATCCACTCACTTGGATGCTGTTGACAAGGAAGCATCAACTTGCATATACTCTCAGATTCACCCAGCTGGAAGTAAAGACCCTCAACTCTCATCGTTGCTTGATGAAGTTGGACATATGCCCTTGGCTATAACGCTGATGGCAAAACTTGGACAGATGATGGGCCACTCACCCGCAGAGCTTCTCGAGCTCTATAAAGATGCAGGGACTGCTTTATTGAATCTCGGGGAGGAGTCGCAACGAAGTATGGATATCTGTATAAACCTGTCCATTAAGAGTCAGCCCATGCTTGACTCTCTGATGCGGATAAAATACTTGCTATTCTCGCTCTATTACCCGTCGGGACTACATTAAAAGCACTGTCTCAGTGGTGGGCACATGATATACCAAAAGCCACCATTACCTTGGGATTACGGACACTCCTTGACACTTCTTTGGTGGAGAAGCGCACAGACACATTTGTTGTCCTCCCTGTAATCCGCCGGTATGTTTTGGATCCTAAACGGTTTCCCGAGGATATTCGGAAATCGACAGTACGGATGGCATGCATGTTTCTCAAGGAGCACAATGGGTCTGTGGGAAAAAGCACCTACTTGGCTCACAAAAATGCCCGATTGTTGGAGGAAGCAAATCTCCAGGGAGTGCTCTTGGAAACCACCGAAGCTGATCCAGATATAATTGAGGCTCTCTGTATTCTGTCAGAACACCAGTATGAAACCCGCCCAAGATTGGAGGTTGCCCAGCATGCCCTGAAGCTCTCAAATATGTCTAAGGATCAGACGTGGTATGCAGAAGCCTTATTTTGGTATGCCGAAAATTTGCAGGGCACTGGACACCATGAGGAGGCCATGGAGCAGCTCAATCTTGCCCGAGAAGCATTTTTCCATGTGTCGGAACCAAAGCGTGCAGCTCATGCCTTGTGCGAAATTGGACAGATATCCATTCATACTCGGAGAAAAAGAGTATCTGATCTCAGAAATGCCTTGGCGGAATTCCAATCTCTGGGTGATCCAGAAGGCATAGTAAAGTGTCAAATGTTGCTGGAGGACGGTCCCCCCGGGTCCGAAATTCCGGTTCTCACCGACATTCGAGCGTTCTGCATTTCCAATAATCTGCCAGTTCAACAGGTGAGATGTACGCAACGTCTCACACGGGCTTTCTATCTCGCAGGGAGATTGGAGGAAGCAAAGCAATGGGGTTTGATCGCTCTGGCTGAATTGAACCATTTACATGTGTGGTCTGTCAGTGGTGATATACTCATGAACCTTGGAAGGATATGCATGTCTCTAGGTGACCTTGATAAGGCTGTGGAGTATTTAATGGAAAGCTTAGAGAAGAATAAGGCTTATGGGAGCCCGTTGATTTTTACTAGGGCTCTGTTTCATTTGGGAAGGGCATGGATGAAGAAAGGGCAGAAAGAAGATGCTCGGGGAGCATTCATGGAAGCACTCAAGTACTGTGAACTGCTCCAAGGATCATGGGAGGCTCAAGCAATTCAAAGGGGACACATGTTCTACTTTGACAGACTTGAAGATCCCTCCAGAGAGCCTAACGCTGAGGAGCGCCGAAGCCTCTGGAACCTTGGTGTTAAAGAAGATTTTGAAACACCAGATATTGCCAAGCTAAAGGGATCAGAAACCAGTAGTTGCTTGTGTACATGAACAGACCACTTAGGTAGAGTTGAAGGAGCAAAGGAATGATGCCTCCATTTACCACGTAGAAACCAACGAAGCTGAAATCGAAGTCGAAATATTATCGAGTTTGTTTGCAATAGGAACTGAGATACTCCTGTTTCGAGTCAAAACCACACGCCTTTCCGGATTCCATCGTCCATCCTCCTGCATAACGTATAGAGCCAGACAAAGAGGCTACTGGTGAGCCTATCACTGACAGGAGGCGTCGCGTCATATCCATTAAGTACATCCCTATTAGATAACTTTGTAGCTAACTTAATAGTACACTTTACCGCTAGCTAGCGAGCTTATACCAGCGACCCTCGCCTCTCCAGCGAGTGGTATTTTGCAGTGTCTTACGAAGTGGTATTGAAGAAGGGAGAGAGAATCCTAATATCGTTGGCGATTGGAGACCTCTGCAGAAGAAAAGCGCTCGTAGTTATCTTATCATGATCACTGATGACGCGATGACGTAGGAGCGCCTATTTCACCTTTTTTACTTTGTTTGCTTTCATGGCTACCGTGCAAGAGTCGAAAGAAGCTGCTGGTACCGGTACATGCTTGTGATGTTTCGACGCTTTTTCTCGAGTCAAGAGCACTTCGAAATCGACTTTTGGATGACTTTCAAAACTTGTCGACTCTGGAGATCACGCGAGCTAGGTCTGCCCAAGGTATTTTTTCATTAGAGTCTTAGACTACAGAATGCTTACTTTCAATCGTAATTAGGGAGATACCGAGCTTACAAGAGCTGTAGCTCAGTAGACTTTGCACCACGTTGACGCTGCATTGCAAACAAGATTGAACGAACACTCGAATAGTAGGCTCTATCCATCAATGTTCAGTCAGGTACCAACTCTACTAACCTAGAAACCACAAAGGTACTTAAGTTCTGTCATCATAGCTTACGCCTTGCACAGGCCTTTGGAGTTTTGGACTGGAAATTCGTACGTGAGATGTTAGGCTACTTTTTCTCATCTTTGTTAGGTCAAGTGCACAGAATCGCAAATCGAGGACCTAGAATATGGACTCAGTTCGGGAAGTTCCTCTATTTTCGTTGCTCCTCAGCTCAGCCGCGACAACTCGAATTGCGATACTCCTCCCTCGTCTACATATACCTCTCGACAAGCGCAGTACGGTTCGGCCGCCGGTAGAATTCCCAATCGTGGTTTAACACATTACTCTGATCCTACAACGTCTCGTTTCCCTCCTATACGCACTAACACGACATTTTCCTCACACGAGTGCAGAGAATCCGTAACCCCCTCTCCATTCCCAGCATTACCATCTCCATCCCCATCAGCGACGTCCCTTCCAGCACCAGTCAGTTTACAGGCCTTCATTCCCTCGTTCGAAACATCGATAACTCGTCCAGGAGCACTTCAACAACGTCACCCACCTCGATTTTACACTATGCGTTGGATTTTCTCCACGAGTTTACCGGGTTTTTCTCCTTCCTTAGTACTCAACATCCCGGATACTGAACTCGATGTCACGAAGAAAACGGTCTTCTTGGAAGTGCTAGCATCTATGGCTCTGATACCGGCGTTCAAAGGTTCATACCGGGAACAATGGGTAGGATGTATCTGCTCGTGGCGACAGAAACCAATCGGTCGAGGGATATGAATGATGTTCCGACTACGGGACCTATAACACCTGTATAGAAGACGAGCGCTAAGCTTGAATCTCACGGTAGGTCCTTTCTTTTTCTGGTATATACCGAGAAAGGCTAACATTTTCTTTGCAGATGTATTCATGCCTCTGTGCGTAAATGTCCATTGTTCTCGATGAAGGATGTGTATATCGTGTTTTGGCGGTACGGATGGGACGAAAGCATGCATCTAATCACTGTCATTGTCGTTCTGCTATCTGTATTTCGCTCCGTTTACACCCATGATATCAACAGGGCTTTTGATATCGATCAATCGTGTAGCGTCTACCTTCCTTAGTTCCCAGATGGAGTCAAGATCACTGTCGAAGCTGTAATCAAAATGCAAATCGTACATGACGTGAGTGTGTGTATGGAGACGGTCGTGCGCTGGCTGCGTGTTAGCTCATTCTTCTTAGCTCTAACTTTTACCAGCCATCCTAGCCAAGCGAGCTATCTCTCTCCTCATTGGATAACCTCCATAGATCGAGTCCAACCGAATCAAAACTGGGAACCGTAATCTCTTTCTCTGCTGGGTATCTTAACACGTTATTGCGAGCTGCCGTTGTTCGCTGTTACAAATGTCTTCCAAATGCTACGGGTGTACTTTTTGCACCCTGATTGACGATGAGCTTGAGGGGGAAGTGTGGGCGCAGTACAAGATCTAGAGAGTAAACCGTCATGTCAATACTTTCGATGTTGACCACATCGTCGCGAGCTGACCGAACTCTGGGCCCATCTTGCGAGCCTTAACAAGGAAGCGTGACCACGTCTGACCAACGTCTGACAACTCTCGATAATTAGTGGAGGCACGCGAGACTGATCTCGAGCACCTATGGTTTAAAATACAACGATGGGTCGGACACTTCCACTCTGTCTCCAGCAACCGCATGTCCCAGCTGCGTAGGCGGTACACGGTTCGACAACAAACCAACAGAACCGATGTTCATGGCAGTCTCGGTGCACTGAAAAGTCTCTGTTATGTAATAAATGAAGCAGAAAGCACAGCAGAAGTACAGGTATGAATATGGATATGGATATGGATATGGATATATAGCAGAACAACAAAATAGCGAACGAGACATGACTTTTCAACCGATCCGTAAGTCTCATTCAAGCCATGAACATCTATGTGCCAGGAAAGTCAACGTCCCTTTGGTATATATGGTAGAAACTTACCTCTTGTAGTTCGAGCTCAGCACTGGCCTTAGCCTCTATCTCTCATCAGCAGATACGGGATTCCGGCTCTCGCGGTCATTCCCGACGGGAACACCAGTATCTAGCCCAAATGTGCCGCTACCGTAAACACCATATCCGTCATTTTCGCCATACGTAGGATATAGAGTACCAGGGGGAGGGGGAGGAGGAGGAGGGGAAGGAGATCCTCCTGGTGCAAAATGAAAGTGATAATTAGTCACGTTGTTGCAATTCTCTTTGATCGAGTTATCGATGTTTGAAAGAGTAGATGATGAACCTCCAACATGACTGTTCCTGAAAGAAACATCGCGTTGGGATGTTGGTGCAAAGGGTGAGACGGCGAATGCACCAGCAACGGGATTATCTGCGCCTGTATGCGGAGGAGTGTCGCGTTGGTGTATATAAGGGAGAAACGGATTCCTCGAGTTACGGTGGACAGGATCAGGAGGGGTGGTAGTAGGCGACGTTTGTGGAGCATATGCGGAAAACCACAAAGGGACGTTTCTGTCATCTGGAAAAGCATCCCTACCAGCGGCAGAACAAGGTTGCGCACACGTATGCATAGGGGAAGTTACCGAGTAGTCCGAATTGTCACGACTGCCGAGCTGAGGAGAAGCGGGGAGAGAGGAACCTAAACTGATTCTGTCTTCGAGAACATCGACTCGCTGAGACAAGTTCTGCACCGTTCCCTTGTCTAATTCCGTGTGCTTGACCTAGGAAAAATGAGATCGAATATCATATAGACTAACCAATTAACGTACGAGTGCTCCAAAGACCTAACCCAGTTTTCATGACTTCAGGGCATAGCAAAACATTGAAACGTGAAAAGCACCTGAAATGTAACCAACATGCTGGACAACTGTTCTTTGTAAACTTGCAGCTGAGCGATATCCAGATTTGACTTGGCGGGGCCTAGTTTTCGCAGAATACGAAAAGACTGGTGAGCTGACGGCTGTTGATCAGGACGAATACTTTGGAGGATTCTAGGATTGTGTCAATCAGCTCTTTCGCATTGAATCATGTCAAGGACAAAAGACATACTTTGTGAGCTTTTCATCCATCTCGTTTAATGTAGTGTCCGGCAAAGATATCTGTTTGGATGCTATCAAGATAGTGTAAACCAGGTTGCAAGCACCAGACGCCAGCTGGCTCAGTATTTCAGTATTCTCTTTACTTCCCTGATGAGAGTAAGTATACTGAGTGTAATCTAAGAACCAGAATTAACAGATATGAGCATACCTGGGCAGTCCCATAGATCTCTACTGCTTTACTTGAAAGATGTCCTAAAATTGACTTTGAAGTGCTCATGGCTTTGAGAGCACTTAACACATTGTTGAAGAGATCCAGGGAAGCTTCTGTTTTGGTTGAGCCCATTGACATGAAAACTTAGAGAAGACATTGCTGGATTTTACGGTCAAACGATGATTAACAATGAATATCCCTTCTATGGAATATAACACGTGCCTAGAAGCGCCGATACGCCGACAACCGACCAGCATTTACTCAGTTTACTGGTCCGCGTAGTATAATCCTCCTCATCTTCTCAGACCCAATGGTATCAGGAAACCCTCGCACTTCAACGCATCGGTCAACGTGTAAATTGTTCTCTGGGCCTACTTTAACTGCCTACCTTAAGGCCACAAGAGCACACAAGAGCAACACAAGAGTGCACATCAAGAAAAGGATCAAATAATATGTTTGCAAAATAAAGGCACAAAAACTGACTTCAAGCTCAGTGCTCAGCGGGCAGCACTCACTACTCAGTTTCTGTACTGGTGTAACTCCTGTGTCCGCCACTATGAGTAAACAGGAGATTCAGGCTTCCACCGTTACTTGGGCATCACGATCTCGGGGCTCACAATCCTCTTGTCAACGTGCGGTTCAAAGTCCTACTAAGCAGTCATTGGTTTTGGTTACTGCCCTAACCAAAATACAATGTTGACTGGCTGAAAATGCCAAATCTTTCGTCGCGAATCGTTTACTTCTTGCAACTGGTAAAAGAAAGCTTATCACGTCCAACGGCCCCTCAAGCTCAAACTATACCTATGAGCTGTGTTCAAAATATAATCGGTGGATGAATCAATTTTGCATGACATTTATATAAGGGGGCGCACCACTACTAGTGCTCCGCACTGAGAATCATACTATACTCAGCCCAATTATTCTTGCAAAGCCCAACTAGTATACATAACGGAAGGAAGGGTTCTCCTTGTCCGTCAACCCCGCCCACTTCATCTCATCAATCATAGACTGATCAGCAGGCCCTTGAGCCTTGTCTCTGCGCTTGTTTTGCCACACATAATAGAGGGAAAGCACCACGGAGAGTACCGCAGCAGCCCCCTGTGTTGCAAGAACAGCTATTTTTGCTGGTCGGTAATCTGGCGCATCGCGGGCTTGGAATGTTTGTGGACCAATGATGTTACCCACAGAGAAAGACCCTGCGACAAGCGCGGCGGCAAAAACACGCTTGGTATGTCCGGCGCAGTTGGCCACGGTCCACTGGTAGAGTATTGGAAGAGTCGCCACAATAGCATTGACAAGATATATGCCGATAAGAACACCTGCCTTGTTGCTCTGGGGAAGAAAAGAGAGCAGGCCCCCACCGATAATTCCCGGGATCGTGCACAGAACATTCCATGCCCAGCGATGCGAGGTCTTCCGAATACCGAAACCCACTAGCAAAGTGAAGAATATGCTGACTAGCCCGGATGACATGTTGAGGAGCGCTGCAGTACGCCCCGAGAAACCAAAACCAGATATCAGAGTCGCCGAGTACGTGGTTACCACACCGCTGGATACCGAGATCTGGAAACAAAGACACGTTTTTTTGTTTAGCAAACTAGGAAAAGTTACAGATGCAGGAGAATAACTCACCAGAATAGTCGTCACTGTGAGAAGCCAAAGCTGAATATCGAATACTGCTTCCCAAATCTGTTTGATGTTCCAGGTCGAGCTCCATACACCAGTCTGGTTTTGACTGACATGATGTAACAAGGCCACCTTTTCACGATCGGAGAGCCAGGATGCTTTCATCGGCGTGTCGGGGATGAAGATAAAGGTCAAGACTCCCACCACAGATGTTACTAGTCCCAAGACCAAGAACATGATTCGCCACCCATCCAAAGACGCGTGGAGCACATGCTGAAACGCGAATGAGATAATACCGCCAAGTATCTGAGCAACCCCTAGTCCCATATACCATATGGTAAATCGAGGAGCTTGTTCGCTTCTTGTATAATACTGACTGCTCAAGAGCATCAACGACGGGCCGACGGTTGCTTCAAAGATACCTAGAAATATTCGCGCCGCTAATAGACCGTGGTAGTTACGAGCGCCAGACGAGGCCGCGGCGACGAGTCCCCAAAGGAAAACATTTCCACCAAGCCATTTGGCTGCCGGGACTTTTTGCAAGAAGTATACTAAATTTCTACGCGTCAGTTGCGAGTGACACGGAAGACACGGTAAAATGTACTCACCATTAGGTACCTCTGCAATCAAATAGGCAATAAAGAACCAGGTAGCTGTATTGGAAAACTCATTCCCCACAAGTCCCAAATCTTTTTTGATCCCCATAACGGCTGCATACTAGATGGGGTCGTAGTTTCGATTAGCCTCCTCGTCTCGGATGAACCAATGAAGGGGATAACTCACGTTTAACATCACCTTGTCCAGGAATTGCAATACGTAGCAGCAGAACATGTACGGCATTAACCGTCGGTCGATCTTGCGACGCAAAGACGGAAGGTCCACACTATCGATTTCCATCCCAGCCTCATGACCCTTGAGGTAAACAACAGCGTCATCGAGTCGACTTGCATCCACAAAGTGTGGCATCATATCCGGCTGCTTTTCGTCCATATCGACAGGGTTGCTCTGGCAGAGCGAGCCTGAGTATGAGTATGGGAAGAACGGAAGAAAAGGAGGAAGAGGGAAGTAAGACGCCGGAAATAATGGCTTTATATGCGCCGGCAAGTACGGTGCCTATACGGGCCCGGATTTTCAATCGGCGAGTAGTTGGCGAGTTGTGTCACTCACTACATTTGTGATCCTGTCATATTGAACTTGAATTAGAGTTCAGACGCGGTACTTCGACGTCAGCAATAGGAACGAGCAAGAACGAGCAAGAATATGCAGATCTATTGAATCATTCCCGTCGACTTACAGTCAAGGGAAATCATCTATGTGCGAGTGCTTCTTTATACTTCTCCCGGAGTAGCGGCATCTATGTATAGCTTTGAGTTGCTCCACACCAAACTCACGTTCTAAACAACTTCAATATGTTAGCGATGACATCGCAGTACACCGGCTTGGCAGGAAACTACTTACTAGGTCGACAGAGGGCCCACACAGATTTCAGTTCCCCGACCAGAAACACGGCGTTGTTCCTACCTCCGATTATAAACAAAATGAAGGATCATGCTTCAATGGATCATCGATAAGTTCCGAGTGAATTTGAGAAATTACGGAAGGTTCAGAATGTAATAAGCAGTTCTCGACTCCCAAGTAAAATGCCGTGATGTCCAGAAATCGCCCTTACAGCCAACTAACCAAGAAAATGAAAAGAAAAATACTAATTGCCATATGCACCACACGGCCCTACAATCCGAGTTGGATCCAGCCCCATCATCTGCAGCAAACGCTTGCGGTTGAGTCGTCGTTAATTATACTGATTGATCAGGAGGCTCCGGGGTTGCTCTCCGGGATATAGCTATCAGTGCGTGATTAGATATGGAAAGAGAAGGAGACTCGGAAGCAGGAGAATTTCCCTCATTCTACCCATAACTCCTCTCTACTCAGCGCCCTGGCATCGCCCTAATCCTTAGCCTATCCCCTTATTTCCTTATACTTCTATCGCCTTATTCCCTTACTCCCTCATTTCCTATTTACCCACACCAGCACAAGCCAAATATCAACCAGATACCTGGTCCCAGACACACCCTCCCGTAGCGCGAAAGAGAAAGAGTGAGGGTGGGCCCGAGGAGGATGGGTGGAGATTCTACACACCAAAACTAAAACCCTCCATCGGTATACGGTGTCCTAAACAATCACCGAGTATGCTACTGTCACTTCTGTCATGTTGAAGGAATAAGAATTAGCATAATAAGGCCTTCCCGGGGGGTATATAGACGCGGGATCTCATACATATGTATTGGGCAGCAATAGGATTCAGGAACCAGCAACGATAGATTTATTCGCGTCGATCGCTCTACAACCGTGTCTGTGTGGACTTTGGAGAATGGCTTCAAAACGTTCAACGCGGAATGCAATCAGCGGCAATAGTACCAGCTTGGCAAGAAACTTAAACTCAGGTTCAACAGAGGGCAAGATCAACCCAGAACACGGCGTTCTTCATATGTATTATGTGCATCCGACATAGTTGGCAGAGGGAGACGCTGTTGCATGTTACGGCCAGGATTGTTAACGGTACGACTCAGGCCTCACCTCATTCTACCCGTACTCAGTCTTGTACAAACCAAATATTTTATGTTCGGTAGACTTTGTAATTTATCTACGGTGTATACAATCTGAGAACGCGCAGAAGCCAAACTTTTAGAGTCTAGCTGACTAGTCACTATGCGGTCGGACACTGGCATCGGACCAACATCGGACATGGTGCGAGCAAAAGTTAAAACGCGATTCACTAAGTACAAAATTTTCTCCAAACTTCTCTATCGCCTTACTCCCTCGTCCCCGCTCCGTGCCCGGTTTTCGATGTTTCCTCTATAGTCGTCCGTACGGTTTTTCGAAGTATCTTCGAGGAACTGACCGACATCGTTACTTCAATCACTACGCCAGCGTCAAAAAATATCGGGCGAAATTATCGCCGAAAGTATTGTTGTAATTACTTACCTTTTTCAATAAGAATTACGGTTGAAAAATCTTATGAAAAATACATTGTAATTGATTGTCTTTTTCTTTTGAAATTTCGCCAGTAATCTATTGTATATTTCGCTCGAAAAAGGCAATGAGATTACTTATCTATTTCGCTCGTGATTAATTAAAAATTTCGAGCGAAATTTTTACAATGTAATAACTGGAAGTTCGGTCATGTGATCTGTATTGGACAACATTTCCTGTCTTTGAACGCGACTTACGGGATACTGTATATGTATGGCCGTGCCAGTCACCAGAACAAAACTCCAGACATAAAATAACTACACCTCCATCCAGTTCTGCCCTCATATCCGCCTAAAGTATTGTCAGATGTACATCACATGACCGAACTTCCAGTTATTACATTGTAAAAATTTCGCTCGAAATTTTTAATTAATCACGAGCGAAATAGATAAGTAATCTCATTGCCTTTTTCGAGCGAAATATACAATAGATTACTGGCGAAATTTCAAAAGAAAAAGACAATCAATTACAATGTATTTTTCATAAGATTTTTCAACCGTAATTCTTATTGAAAAAGGTAAGTAATTACAACAATACTTTCGGCGATAATTTCGCCCGATATTTTTTGACGTTGGCGTAGTGAGTGAGGTCAGCAGCAACAAAAAGCTCAGGTGCATCTTTGATATGACTTCCTGTAAGGTTGATTTGGCCAAAAAAGCTCGATTAATTCTATCTGGGAGCTCTGCGATCAGCCCATCCCATCAAAACTTGATCAACGATTTACGGAGGGCCTCTGTATTAAGCGTTTTTTTTTTCGCTTGATTTTGGTTCCAATCAAATTATCATGGGTATGATCTGGTGTTTATTGGAGTTAAATTGCTACAGGAAGTCAGCCAATCTTCCTGAAGTTGCTTGAGTGTTTTTGTGGCAAGGAGGCTCTTGAATAAATCGGGTTTGAGCACCGCTCAGGGCCATCGGACTTTGAGACAATTATTAACGGTTAACCCCTTCCAGCTTGTGACTTTTTGACTGGGCATCAAGATTAATTTCGAATGGGCCATAGTATCAAAATTTATAACGTCTGTTGTGGTCCTGTTTGAAACTTCAGTGCACCTCCCCTCACGCAGGCCCGGTATGTCGTTTACATATCTCTTTCTCCTATCTCTTCTCGGCTTCTTGTTCGAATTACTGAACGACCTGTGCCTCTAGTGACAGATCCACCAACACCTACTCTATCTGCTGGCCAGATTGAGCTCCCAAACTCCTAAGTATTGACAGCTTTTGCAATTTGGACTCAAAATTCACCAGAGGACTCCCCCTATAGAAACGTTCAAAATGATTTCAGTATCATACAAACTTCCGCTCACCTTGGCCCTCCTCTGTACCAGCTTCTTAGCTTTTATACCTATCCAAGTCAACTGTTCACCCCTTCCCGGTCCTGGAAAACATACAATCAGCGAGTCAAGAAGTGAATCGTGAATCTCTCTATCTTTGCTGGAGAGCTGATGACTTTCTAGATCCCACGCAAAGCAATGAGAAATATTCCTATCCTTTGATGCTCTTGGCTCGCAGCATCGATAACGAAAAGATACACATATCCCTAGTCATAGGCATATCCGACCTAGTCCCAGGCAACCAAGTTCTACAGGCGCGCTTTCAAAACATAAATGACTTTGAGAGTCCGCTTATAGGCAACCACGGCGTCTTCCCACCCACAGCCCCACGGGACGAGTTGATATCCTTGAATGCACATATCGAATTTACTTCTCCAAAGGCGTTTTTAGCCGAGGTAGACGCGCTAAGCAGAATAACCATGGAGAAAAAGCCCACTGAAAAGGGAGGGAATTACGCGGATTATGTCAAGAAGGTGCTGGAGAAGCTAGTGGACCAGAGAAAACTACAGAGTGTTCCAGAAGAGTTTACGACGTGGTATAACACGAATTACGAGAAGGTCTCAAAGGGTATGCGCTTGAAGCAGGAGAAGGGGATCAAGTAAAGAGTGGAACAAGTTGTGTAGCGTGTAGAGTGTAGGTAGCAACACTGAAATTATAAAAAGGGGTTTTCCTCAGATTGCCCTCTCGTGAACTTGAGCAATCTCTCCAGTTTCATACCAATTTATTGCCAAGGGGGACGGGGTCGAGATTCTAATGACTGATTCTACAATCCACCGAGGCTCTTGAAGCCCCGCCGATATACGGCGTTCTAACAAACCACCGAATGTGATACTGTCATGTTAAAAAATCGTTTGAAGAATAAGAAATTAAGAATTGACATAATACAGCCTTCCCGGGAGGGTATATTATATAGACGCGGGACCTCCTGGGACCTCCTGGGACCTTCTACTTACATGATATAGCAGCGATAGGATTCAGGATATTCAGGAACGAGTAAACTTGAATATAGATGTAGATTTATAATCTATTGACTTATTCACGTCGACCAGTCGGACCAGCTGCGTTTTTGCCCCTTCCAGAACCCTACAGTCAGGGGGTGATCCTCTCTTCATATTTCTTCCGAAGTATGTATAGTATTTAGCAAGTTTGTTGCTCTACACCCGAACGCCCAGTCTACTAAGTAGTAAGGGCGTTCGCGGAATTGTAGCGAAGGCATTTCAATGTACTGGCTGGTGTATTTCAAGTTCACTGCCAGCAAAGAGAGAGGGAGAGATAGATGGCGTTAGGCCATCTTACAAGTTATAGCCCAGGACGCCTCATACTCAGTAAGGCTCGGAAGACTTTTTGCAAAAATGTTCAAACATTCGATAGACTCTGGAGGAGTCCATCTCCAATACAACCCATTGCTATTCTTATTAGTATTACACTTGATTCCTCCCCCTCGTTCGCTTGTTTCTTTCTTTCTACTCCACTTCTCTCCACTTATCGCTTTTCGCCTTACTCCCCACTTATCGCCTTTCGCCTTACTCTCTCATCGCCTTATTCCCTCATGCCCCCACCAAGCCCCCACCCCCTCATTGCCCACCCGTGACCCAGCACCCAAATACCTCTCCCCAAACATGCCTTCCTCCATAGCTTTGATCTATATATATATATGGGATACGATCGCGTCATGGCAATGTTACCTGAAAATGTAAAAATCGGATGAGATCGAAAAAAATCAAAGAGAGACAGAAATCAAAGAGAGAGAAAAGACAGGAAAGAGAAGAAGGAGGATACACCCACCAGTAGCATACCACAACCAGGGAGCGCCTATATCCCTCCACGCGCCTTGCCCGTCGAGGCCCCAGACAAGGGAGCACCGCTCGCTGATACTGGGCCCGCAGATGTTGCGGATGACGGTGCGGCCGTCGCCGTCGCCGTAGCCATGTGTGTGTGTGTGTGTAAAGGGAGTGAGCAGTGGGAATGAAGGAGGGAAGGAGAGTGGAAGGGATTAGCAGTAGGGCAGTAGGAGGAAAAAGGATCAATTCAACAATCCCCGCAAACCAGACCAGAGGAAACCAAAAGAGAAAGACGCGCCCAGTAGCAAAAACAGTCACATCCGCCTCGACTCCGTTGCCATCCTCAAATTTAAATCCCTGTGGGTGAACTTCTGCATGGGGGAGTTGTTCTTGAGCTTGATTTTGCCGTCGATGCAGTGCCATGAGGGTGGAGGCACCGGTGTCTGTTGGGGTGGGGTTAGAGTAAAGGGTTGGGGAAAGGGTCAAGGAAACATCTCGATTCTCAACCGAGTGTTTGGCACTCAAAGTCTCAAACACATCAGATTATACGAACCGACAACTGGGTTTTTAGGGGTACAATCAGGGGTCCTCCTTATACAAACATCGCAGCCGAGTGTTCGGCACTCAAACCCAGTCAAAACCCACACTGGGCTGATCTGGGCATTTAGCGTATATCTGAGTAGGTCTGTGTCTGTCTGTGTATCAACTGTGTATAGCTGGCGATTTTTTTTTCAATTTAATCTCAAATCTATTTGTGGGAAATTCATGCAGAACAGTCTCTAAGTTTGAGTTTGCGAGTCAAGTACGCAGCAATAATATGACTTTGGCGCTCGGACTTCGAGATATTTTTTACTTTGTAGGGAATGCGGCCGAGCGGCTTAGCATGTGACACAACAGAATTTCGACATTTTGAAAGTTTTTTTACATCGCTCGTTTGTTCCTTTACTCTGTCTACCTCCGTCTATTTAGTATGAACTCAGTACATATTCAATGACTCTTTCAATGACTCTTCAACTCACTTTGGACTCTAGTAGAGACTTGAGGATGGATTCATTGGGCTGGGTCATTCCAAGGTGAGCTATCTCAGTCTTGTCTTGAATAATTTACTAATTTTTTTCTTGGTTAGCTCTTGTTGGTTGTATCATGCCGGTATCCCACACGCTAGTGCTTCCATCAACTCCGTCTCCTGTACATTCCAAAGGTGAGCTATACTTTTTCTTTTGAGCTAGTTACTTGAACAATTTTTTTTTTTAGCTCTTGTGTTTGTCAATAACCTATGCTGACGTGTAATATGTGTGCTTTCTTAGTTACAGTTTATATGTAGAGGTTGACTTATGTAGAGCCAGCTGCCAGTTCAATGCATAGTCAGCTCAATGTACTTACATAGCGCTCATAACTGCGGCCTCATACAGGTGTAATTTATATGTAGTTTGTACGTCACAGTTGATAATAATCCAATACTCTAATATGATTCACTCAGACTATCCCAGATGGACCCAGATGAGAACAGCCTACAGTAATAGTAATATCACATTGTATCTTGTACAGTTCAGGCCAGATGAACTCATATTATCCCAGAAGAACACAGTTATATACAATACTAAATTTTCACTCTCTGTGCGGTTCTTGCCAGATAAACACAGACAAGAACAGCCTGTACGGCTGATATCTGGAATTTCTGGGAAAACAGCTGATCTCGGATGATCACAGCTGGAACACGACTTTTTCTCGGCTCAACCCAGTGCAGGTTTTCACTGGGACTCAAACATAACAGATATTGCGACAACTGAGTTCTAATAGGGGTATAATCAGGGGTCCTCATTATGGGGTATAATCAGGAGTCCTCCTATACGACCATCTCCGCCGAGTTTCAAGTTGGCACTTAAACATATCAGAGATTATTGCCTTCTGATACAACTCCCTACGAGCTCAATGGTGGTTACTGCTTTAGCAACCAGGTTGTGTTCCGAAATGAATCTCAGTTTGGCAGACTGGCAGGACCGCGTGTGCATCGTTCTACTGAGATTCCTTTGGATGTTGTCAGTGGTCATGGGGGTGACCTTGCTGAACACCCAAAACTTGATACTTCTACTTTGGATGTCGTCAACGTTCATGGGGGTGACCGTGCTGAACGCCCGTATAATCAGGAGTCCTCCCTATACGACCATCTCCGATGCGACAACTGAGTTCTAATAGGGGTATAATGAGGGGTCCTCGTTATACCCATATCTCCACCGAGTGTTTAGCACTGAGTTTTAGGGGTATAATCAGGAGTCCTCCCTATACGACCATCTCCGCCGAGTTTCAAGTTGGCACTTAAATATATCAGAGATTATACGAATTGACGACTGAGTTTTAGGGGTAAACTTAATCATGGGTCCTCCTTATACGAACATCTCAACCAAGTGTTTGCCATTTGGCACTCAAACATATCAGATAGTTCAGATTATACTGAGTTCTAGGGGTACAATCAGGAGTCCTCCTTATGCGAATATCTCAACCGAGTAGGTGTTTGGCACTCAAACATATCAGATTACACGAACCGACAACTGAGCTCTAGGGGTATAATCAGTCCTTTTCTTCCCTATGACTCTTGACTCCTATGGGTTGTAATTTTGAACAGGCCTTAGCACTGCCGTAGCATCAAGGTAGATCAAAATTTATACAGGCTGTTTATAAAGTCTGTTGTGGTCGGGTTTGAAACTTCAGTGCACCTCCCCTCACGCAGGCCGGTAAGTCGTTCACAAATCCCTTCCTACCCCTTCTCTACTTCCTGTTCTCATTGCTGAACGACCCGTACCTCTAGTGACTGATCTACAAACACCTACTTTATCTGCTGGCCAGGTTGAACTCCCCAAAGACCCCAACCCGTAAGTATTGACAGCTTTTGCAGTTTGGACTCAAAACTCACCAGAGGCCTCCCAATAGAGACCTCCACAATCAATCCATAATGATTTCAGTATCCAAACTCCCGCTCGCCTTGGTCCTGAGTGTCCTCCTCTGTACCTGCTTCTTAGCTTCTACGCCTATTCAAGTCAACTGTTCACCTCTTCCTGCTCCCGGAAATCCAACAACCAGTGAGTCAAGAAAAGAATCTCTCTGTCAATGCTGGAGAGCTAATAAACTACCACTATCTTCCCAGATCCCGGTAAAAGCAAATCTTTGACGCTGTCGGTTCACAATATGGATAACGAAAAAATACACGTATCCCTAATCATGGGCAACGTAGTTCTAAAGGCACTCCCTAAAGAAATGGATGACTTGAAGAGTCCGCTTGTAGGCAACCGCAACTTCGCCACACCCCCAGACCTGGCAGGGGACGGGTTGATATCCTTGGATGCAGATGCCGAATTTCCTTCTCCAAAAGAGTTTTCAGATGAGATACAAGAGCTAAGCACAATGACCATGAACCCTTTTAAGCCCACTGAAAAGGGAGGGAATTACGCGGATTACGTCAAGAAGGTGTTGGAGAAGCTAGTGTCGGACAGGAGGCTAGTGTCGAATCAGAAAAAACTAAAGAAAGTTCCAGAAAAGTTTACGACGTGGTATAACAAGAATTACGAGAAGGTTTCAGAGGGTACGCGTTTGAAGCATGAGAAGGAGGAGCACAAGTAAAGAGCGGGAAGAACAAGATGAGAGCGAGAGGAGTGTAGCGTGTAGCGTGTAGGTAGCAACACTGAAATTGTAAAAAAAATCAGTTTTGCCCGTTTGCCCAGATTGCCCCCTCGTGAACTTGAGAAATCTCTCCAGTTTCATATGAATCTATCGCCGAGGGCGACGGGGTGGAGATTCTAATGACTGATTCTACAATCCAGAAGCCCCGCCGATATACGGCGTTCTTGCAGCGTTCTAACAAACCACCGAATGTGATACTGTCATGTTAAAAAAATCGTTGAAGAATAAGAAAATAAGAATTGACATAATACAGCCTTCCCGGAGTGGTATATAGACGCGGGACATCGCGGGACCTTGTACATATGTACCAGCGATAGAATTCAGGATATTCAGGAACTCGGAGCAAACTTGAATATAAATGTAGATCTAAAACTATAATTTATTGACTTATTCACGTCGACCAGTCGGACCAGCTGCGTTTTCGCCCCTTTACAGAACCTTACAGTTAGGGGGTAATCCTCTCTTCATATTTCTTCCGAAGTATCTATAGTATCCATAGTAACAGCATCTTTAGCAAGTTGAGTTGCTCTACCCGAACATACGGTCTAAGCACGTTCACGGAATTGTAGTGAAGGCATCGCAGTGTACTGGCTCGTGGACTACCAACAGAGAGAGACGGTGTTAGGCCGTCTTACAAGACGCCTCATACTCAGTAAGACTCAGACTCTGGAAGAGACCTTCTTAGCCCATCTCTGTTCGTAGTAGCAACATTCATAATCCAATTTCTTGCTGTTCTTACTAGTATTACACTTGCTTCCTCTTCTTTCTTTCTTCAATCTTTCTACTCGTACTTCTCTCTCCACTTCTCTCCACTTAGGTATCGTCTTTCGCTCTACCCCATCCGATCATTCCGTCACTGAATCTTCTTATTCCCTCTTATGCTCACGCCCTGACTCACTGCCCACCCGAGACCCCAGCACCCAAATACCTCTCCCCAAACACGCCTTCCTCCATCGCTTTGATTTCTATATATCGGTCAGTTCAAAGTCAATTAAAAGAACACTCCAAGCCTTAGCCTATGAAATAGTAGTAAAACTCACGTAAAGCCAAATACTTGGAATACGACCGCGCCATGGCGATGTTACCTGAAAAACGCGAAAAATTGGATGAGATCGAAAAACGAAAAAAAAAGCCAAGGAGAAAGTAACGAAGAGAAAAAACCCGGAGAGAGCAAAACCGAGGAGAGAGAGAGAGAGAAAAGAAAATATAGAACAGAACAGTAGAAGAAACACCCACCAGTAGCATACCACAACCCCGGAACGCCTATATCCCTCCACGCGCCGCGCGTCTCGCCTTCCTCGTCGAGGCCCCAGACGGGGGAGCATTGCTCGCTGATGGTGGGCCCGCAGATGTTGCGGATGACGGTGCGGCCGTCGCCGTAGCTGTGTGTGTGCGTAAGAGAGCAGTGGGAGAAGGGGAGGGAAAGAGGTGGAAGGAGATAAGGAAACAAACAATTCAACGATCCCGCAAACCAAACCAACCAGGGAAAACAAAGAAGGAACGAAACAGAACCAGCAGAAAAAGAAGAAAAAAAAGGTAAAGAAGAAACTAAGAAAGGAAAAGAGAGAAAAACTCGAGACGCACCCAGTAGCATACACAACCACATCCGCCTCGACCTCGCTGCCATCCTCGAATTTGAGGCCCTGTGGGGTGAACCCCTGCAGGGGCGTGTCGTTCTTGAGCTTGATTTTGCCGTCGATGATGAGGGTGGAGGCGCCGGTGTCTGCGTGAGCGAAATAAGGGCGGATAAGGGAGGGGTAAGAGTAAGGGTAGGGTGAAGGGATGGGGGTGGGGTATAAGGTAAAGGATGGTGAAAGGGTAAGAGGATAAATTTAGTGAATGACATACCCAGATAATACCCCGCGCCCTTCGTAAGATACAGCACCATCGCGCCTGTCCCGTCGATCCCTTTGTTCGCTCTGAACCCGCGTTTGGCGAGGGCGGAGAGGAGGTCTCTGGTGGGTGGAAAGGAAGGGAGGGACGAAATAGGAAGGGAGAGGGAGGAAGAGGGAGGGAATAAAAGATAGGTTAGAACGTGGGAAGTAGGAGTGTAACGAAGGGAAATAAAGGTGAGATCAAGGTGGGGCAAAAAGACGAGCACCAGGGACTACCAACGACTACCAGTAACTGCCAGGGACTGCCAGGGACTACTAGTGACTACGAGGGACTACGACACCACCACTCACTTATCCATATCCGCAATCAGCTCCGTCACGCGCTGCTGGAACCCATGCACGGCGAACGCAACGGGGAAGGAAGCGCTGATGAGGTCGGCGACGTCGATCGGGGGGCCGTTTTCGTAGTAGAGGCCTGTATTCGTGGAGGAAAGGAGAGTGTATGAGGGAGAAAAGTCAGATTCGAAAAAGAAAGAAAGAAGAACAAGTTGAAGTATAGAACAGAAAGCGGAATAGCAGGAAAAAGTTGGACTATAAAACGGAACAGCAGGAAAAAAGGAAAAAAAGAAAGAAAGAAAACAAACCAGAGAAATACACCTTCAGCCCTTTTTCCGCAGACATGATATACGTTGAGCTGCGCTGGTAGATGGTTACGTCGACGCCGGCGTGGTAAAGATCCGTCGCGATGTCGTGTGCGGACACAGCAGCTCCCACGACCACGACTTTCTTCCCCACGAACGCAGAAGCTGATTTGTACTGATTTGAATGGAGGATTGGCCTTTGAAAGTGTCCTATGAACGAAATGAAAAACAAGTGTAAGTAGAAAGCGCAATAAATGTGTGGTGAAATAGTTAATACGCACTGTACCGGGATACGAAGGGATATTCGGCTGGTTTCCATTAAACCCAGTGGCGAATACGACATGTTTGATACGCGTAAAAACGCGCTGGGTTCCATTTGAGTATCGTACAGTGACAGTCCAGGTTTGCGAATCGGCGTTGCGCGTGGCGCTGGTGACCTCGCATGAGGTCCATACGTTGAGTTCCATAGCGTCGGCATAGTATTCGAGCCAGCCGGCGATCTAGGGAAAGCGTTAAGCGGGGGGTCAGCATCTGATGGGGAAGGTGAGTGATGGATAGGGGTGGAGAGACCTTGTCAGCTGGACTGAATACCGGCCAGTTGGCGGGGTATCTGATTGGGGAAGAAGGGATAAGAATCATGAGAAGAGATAAGAGAACACGAGAAGCGAGAGTGCACATGTGCGGCTTACGGGAAATAAGGCAGCTGGTCGTACCCTGGGGGCAAATCAGTGACAGCGGTGGGTGTAAAGAGCGTGAGTTTTTACAGATGGGATCATGCAAGCACAAAGCCTTGTACCGATTCCTCCAGTTATCTCCGACGCGCTGATTCTTCTCGATAATCAGCGCTGGGACATCGAGCACCTTGAGGCGCGCAGCGACAGCGAGCCCGGCTTGGCCTGCGCCGATGATCAAGACTTTGGGATCTTCATCCTCGAATAAAGATTCTTTCAGCCGTTTTGCTGCCCAAAACCCATAATCCATCTTGTCGTTCCTCCTCTCATTGATTTGTTCTGGGAACCCTTGGAGTTCGGTAAGACTCGTGAATACACATTGGGCTTTCCACGTCCCGTCGCTTTGGGGAACGAGCCGTGCGACGCCGGAGGCGGTCCCTGTGTTGCCGAGGGAGGGAGATCCATGCGAGGTCGGGGTATGGTTGTTGGAGGGCAGTGTGGTTGGGCGGAGAGTGAAGGTGTGGGGCTTGGAAAGGGATAGACGGGCTTTGAGGAAGTTCTGGATGTTGTCCCTGCCGATGAAGGTGCGGAAGTTCCAGGTGAGTGCAAGGATGTCGCGCCAGAAAGACTCGGGGATAAAGAGACTGACGAGCGCGTCGATGTCGGCAGCTGAGGCGGCGGTGGTAAAAGCATTAAACCAGTCTGTCGCGACTGCTTTGGCATCGAGGGCGGTAGGGATGGATGCACCTAGGCGGTCGAGCGTCGGGAGAGGAAATCCTGAAGGTAATGCCATGAGAAGTTGAACAAAAGGACTTCCTTCGGCTAAAACACGCACCACGTTGCTTTTGTACGTAACACGCGCTTCTTTCTTTCAAACCACGATACGACTTTTGCCCCGGCGCAGCAGTGGATGATACTCGTGAGTCATTCGCCCGATGAGTTTATGCAGTGTGTTATGCCAACTGTGTCCTCCGAGCGACGCGGAAGCAGTTTGTTGGAGTCTGTGTTTATGAGAAACACGTACGTGCGAGAACACGGATACGAACTCGAAGGTCATATGGTCGTCTGGAGTTATCTTATCACTGATGTACGAGCGCCTATTGTCTTACTAGTACCGTCTACGGAGCCCAAACCGGCAGTTGGTACCGGCTACCTGTTATGTTTCCGAGTTGCTCTCAAGGCCAAGGTAGGACAACTTTCAATTAAAGCCGTGGAAATTTAGGAGGCTGCCCAGGTATGTTTTCGTTCTACTGCTAGACCTAAGACTACGGTATAGTTTACGCCGCATCGTATATGTCTTTGCCAGACACTATGTGGTTCAGTCAAAAGGCCAGTTGTGCAACACGTCGATTAAATCCCAGGTGGTTTGTACTCTTCTTAGTGGTTCACGGATCGAACTCAAAAATGTCCTCTCTGAACTGAGTGGATTCCTTAATCTAAGTGATGCTTGTTTTCATTCTTTCTTAAGTCAAGCACACATAATTTTGAGGGAACGACGCAGAATTTGGCGGAGTGACTGGATGAACATAGCGCACGAACATGCAGAAGGGAGACGAAGACAATCGCAAAGGCCAAGCCCGATGTGTAAAAGTCCAGAGCCTCAGGCCACGGCCACAGTAGGTAATGCTTACGCATTTTGAGTATTTCGATGTTATGACCTGTGGGTGCTATCTACCTATCGGTGTGTACAGTGTTGTACAGTAACTGGGTAAGTTTACCTTTACTTTTTCTAGTATGATATTAGTCCTGATATCTTTTTGCAGCAAATGTATCTGCCAAGCTGACGTTCAAAGGCAAATCGGTGTTCAATGCGGATGTCCACGCAATTATCCCAAGTGAGCTCGGAGCGAGGAATCTACCGTGGTATGTATGGTGTCCAGACTCCCGGTGCTTGGATTCCAGGTAAGCTGTCATTAATCGCGTGTTTCTTCGATCTCAACTAACTAGATTTTTATAATCTGAGGTGTTGACTGAGGCTTGACTCGTCGGAAATGGACGGTGCAAGACCCTAGAGGAAAGGAAGGCGGCAACCAACAGGGAATCAACGTTCCAGGATCTTCGCGGGTGATACTACTAAGTTGTCGTGCTCATCACGGACCTATCGGGACTGATTGTAAACATCGATAGCGGGAGAAGAGTGGTAAATAGAATTTATTGAATGATAACCCAATTGAAGCCTACAAACATGAGGTATACGCGCGTACTAAGATATGAAAGCATGCAGTTAAGCGCGCAAGCAACAGTCTTTCTATGATGACCTGCTTTCCTTGCTGGCCAAAAAGTGCTTCTGCGGCGCCTGCATCGGACGATGAGCTTTTTCCGGGCAATGTAATTCCGTCCTGAACGTTAACTATATTCTAACTTACAAGCTAACATACATTACCTTTTAGGTGATTGAACAGATCAAGCAAGAAGTACGAAGTGACAACGACGATCTGGGGGCACCGAGCAAGAGCGAATATGCGGGCGAGATGGGGAAAATGTTTCTTGAAGTCCTGGACATAGCGGCTGAGCAAATCCCTGTACCGGGAGTGGACATTGTTATAAAACTAGCGAAAAACCTCGTTCAAACATGTGAGGCAAGTCTGATTAGCTATAATTCTTTTTCTATCGACAACATACCATCAACCATCTAACTATCATTAGGATGGCTATGCAACCTTGAAACACGCAAAGGACCTCAAGAACCGTATCGAGAACTTGACGCTCATTCTTGTCGACGAGCTCAAGGGGAAGAAAGCCGATGAAATTGAAGGGAAATTGCAGAAATATATCAAGCAGTTGCAGAGGTAAGCATTTTCGCAAAATTTAGACTCGGAGAAAGTTGATCGTTATGCGGGATTTGCTAGTGATCTGGAATATATCCAGTCTAAACTAGATGAGATTGCGAAGCAGAATGCATTTCTGGTGATAGTATTTCGATGGTTGAACGAGAATAAAGTACAAGGATGTGTAGAACGGCTAGCAAATGCGCTGGAGAGCTTTGGTGTGAGCAGATTTTTGACACTGGTTTACCTATTTTTTTATTTATCAGTTCGCATAGTTCGCACACCAGATTGCTGATGCCCAGGCTCGAGAGGATCTTTCGCGGCAGATCATTACCTTTTATACACAGCATGCACACGTTGTGAATAACATTCAAGAGGTGGTAGGCGACATCCAAGAGGTTGTGGGTGACATTCAAGAAGATGTCAAAGGTATGAAAAATGCCCTAGCTATCCTCACAGAAAGGAAGGAAGGTACCACTTCTGGCCCCAGACGAGGGGTCATTCCGGTTGCTCCGGATATCTTCTTTGGACGTGACGCCATTGTCGATGGCTGTGTGCGTACACTGGTCTCTCAGATGACCAGTATGGCTCGCATCTGCCTCCTAGGACCTGGAGGCATGGGCAAAACGTCTATAGCGCGCGCTGTTCTCCACCACCCCTCTGTCATGAAATATTTCGGTGAGGAGAACCGTGTCTGGGTACCCTGCGTAAAGGCCACTTCTGTATCCTTGCTCCAGGATACCCTTTATGACTCTCTTGGAGTGTCTCTTAACACAGGACATGCGCTTCGAGATATCATACATGATCTAAATTCTTCGAAATCTCCCATTATTCTTTGGCTTGACAACTTCGAAACTCCCTGGAATCTCCATAGCCAGCCAGAGGTACTGGAGATCCTTTTGCAGCTTGCAAAGCTCCAGCACGTTGCTCTCTTTATCACCATGCGATCATTTGAACCTCCTGGAGATAGCATCCACTGGGAATCCATCCACTTGGAACCTGTAGACAAGGAAGCATCAGCTTGTATCTATGCTGAGATTCATCCAGCTGGAAGTAAAGACCCTGGGCTCTCCTCATTACTTGAGGAAGTGGGACATATGCCCTTGGCTGTAACACTGATGGCAAGACTCGGCAGGAAAATGGGATACATGCCAGCTAAGCTTCTGGGGCTTTATAAAGAGGCAGGGACTGCATTCTTGCACCTTGGTGGTGATGCCCAACGGAGCATGGACATCTGTATAAGGTTATCAGTTGAGAGTCAACCCATGAAGGACTCTCCTAGTGCAGCAAAACTCCTTGCCATACTTGCCTTATTGCCTGTTGGGACTACATTGGAAGCCTTGTCTCGATGGTGGGTGGGTGATATGCCGGAGACAACCATTAGCTTGGGGCTAGGAACCCTCCTTGACACTTCTTTGGTGGAGAAGCGTGCAGACACCTTTGTTGTCCTCCCAGTAATCCGCCGATATGTTCTTGATCCCGAACGGTTCCCGAAAATATTTGGGAATCAACCATGAGGATAGCATGCACATTTCTTAAGGAGCACAATGCATCTGTGGGAGAAAGCAACTACTTGGCTCACAAAAATGCACGTTCCCTGGAGGAAGCGAATCTCCAGGAAATCCTGTTAGAAACTACAGCGCCTGCTTCAGATACAATTGAAGCTCTCCTTATCCTGTCAGAGCATCAGTGTAAAACTCGCCCACGGTTGGAGGTTGTACAACATGCTTTGGAGCTCTCAAAAAAGTCAGAGGACCAGAAGTTGTATGCTGAAGCATTATATTGGAATGGTCAAAATTTGGTTGGTCTTGATCAGTATGAGGTGGCCATAAAGCAGCTTCATCTTGCCCGAGAAGTCTTTCAGCATGTGTCAGAATGGAAGCGCGCCGCGGATTCCTTGTACTGGATTGGAAAGATATCCCATTTCACACCAGGTCCGAAAGATCATCAAAGTCTTCAAGATGCCTTGGCAGAATTCCAATCTTTGGCTGATCCAGCAGGTATAGCGTTGTGCCAGATAAGGCTTGCATCTCAATGGGATGCTCAATCAATCTCAACCCTCACCACCACTTGGAAATTCTGCATTTCTAATAATCTGCCCCTGCAACAAGCTGAATGTGCATGGTGGCTAACACGGACCTGCATGAACCTGGGAAGATTTGATGAAGCTAAGCAGTGGGGTGTAACTGCTCTGGATGAAGCCAGACAAATAAGTAGGTCAGTTGATGATGCACTTAATCTTCTTGGGAAGATATGCATCTCTCTAAGAGACTATGACAAGGCAGTGGAATACTTAATGGAAGGCTTGGAGAGCAGCAAGGCTTATGGGAGGCCGTTGAGTATTGCTAGGATACTGTTCCAGTTGGGACGTGTTTGGATGAAGAAAGGGCAGAAGGATGATGCTCGAGAAGCATTTATGGAAACACTCAAATTCTGTGAAATGCTCCAAGGAGCAAAGGAAGGGCCACGATTTCAAAGGGCATGTGGATTTTACTTTGATCAACTTGAAAATCCCTCTAGAGAGCCTAACTCTGAGGAGCGGTGGGACCTCAGGAAACTTGGTGCGAAGGAGGATTATGAAACGGCGGTTAAAGTTACTGAATTACTAGATACCAGTAGTGGCCAGCGAATGTGAACACGTATGTAGAGTCCCGTTAGCAACTTGAAAGAGGTATTGACATAAGCCATAAAGACGGATGATGCTTTGGACACGGGAAAGAGCCCGACGAAGTCTTCTATCCCATATAAATTTGCATGCTTTGACTTGCGTTGAGGCTTTGGCTATGAGTTTTTGAAGTGGTGAACTTCAAAAGGGAGGTTAGGTTCCTGTGTCGGGGCTCGTGGAATTGATCTAAGTACTTACATGTCGATATAAACCTCAAGGATACATAGTGCAATCTCGAAAACATTCGGACAAGTAATTCAATCAGATGCACACCCAGACAAATATTCCACATCCACCAGCTTGAACGTAGGATTTCCTCGCGTCTCATTCACCTCCTGCAATATTAGTTCCTTCCGTTAAAGTTGACCCCAATCCCAACTCCGCCCTCGCCGCTCGGTTAGACTAAAGTTGAGCTATTACCCCCGTTCTCTCCAGAAACACCATCACTATACCCAAAAACGATGCTGCGATAAGAAGGATTTTACGATACCCGGATTTTGTTGTCGTTCACCTGTGGACTTGGAAGAGCTCTCGGGACTCGGTGGTTTCTCGCACGGCGCTCCACTCGGCGGGACCTTACACGCTGAGCCCGACGCTCCTCTCGATTCATCCAAACTAAACTCTTGAACTTAATGCTTTCAGTACCGACGTCCAACGTGTCTTTGGCTACTACAATGAGTCATAATCGGATTACGCGTGTGTTGCTTGGTATGGGAAAAACTCGTCTCCGATTTTTGAGTGGTAATGGGGGCCAGCAGAGTTGGGACAGATATCCAGAGCAAAGGCTGTTCAGAGCGTCAATAGAACGACACTTGTGTGATGCTCTATGTGGTCACGTACTAGTTGGCGAGTAGCAGTAGCAGTGTTGAGTGTAGTGGATATTGGATAAGGGAGAGATTTATGAGATTCGAGATGAGCGAAGAGCTGATGAGAAAAGGAAAATTAGTCTAATAGGTTAGGAACCAGTATATCATTTGAATCGCTGTTTTTCATTGAGCTCCATACACCCTAGTCTCAGTCAGCACGGCGAGTTGTAGGAGACTGCAGACAATCATCATGAGAAGCATTATCGAACCATGCAAGATATTAAGTATACTCACATTTCTTGGGATTCCGCGTTAGAATCTCCACTACCTCACCATGGCCACCTTTTTCCCAACTCGAGTACTATCGTTCGAGGCCGGTGGTTTGCGTATGAGTACTTATGAGTTCCTCGATCTGATATGCACTCCCGTTGGGCGCCTAGAACGTGCATGTTCGAATTCGGACGTATACGCATACACCATAAGTGCAAGTATTCTATCCGATCTGTTTGTAACGTTCTTGCCAATGAGTTCAGTGCGGAACCGAAGACACATGTTACAGCGTGGGCTGGAAAGAAAGAAATGGTCTTTGAGGAAGATCCCTGCCGATAAAGGTGCGGTGAGTGCGAAGAAGTCGCGCCAGAAAGATTTAGGGATGATCGATGAAAGTTAACAGACGGGCGTGTCGATATCGGGCAGCTGAGGCAGCGGCGGCGAACGCATGGAGACAATGGCTTGGCGGCGAGGGCGGCTGGGATGGATGCGCCTAGACGGTCGAGAGAAGAGAGAAGAGATCCTGAAGGTCATGAGAAGTCAAACAAAGGAATTCTTTGAATTTCGGCTAAACCACGTTACTTTTGTACGTAACACGCGTTTCTTTCTTTCTTTCAAACCACGATGGCCGCCCCAGCACAGAGAATGGTCAATTCCGGAGCCACAGTAGAAGTCATTTGGCCGGTGAACTCAAATTTGCTTATGAGAAACACGTGCGGGAACACGGACAAGATGCACGAGAGGGAGTTATCTTATCACTGATTTACGAGCGCCTATTGTCTGATTCCTCGCTACTTCTACCGTATTCATTGTAGCAGTAACAGTCTAAGCGTCTACGGGGCCCAAACCGTGCAAGAGTCGAGCAGAAACTGCTGGTACCGGCTACCTTTTTTGTTTCTGAGGTATTTTCAAGGCCAAGGTAGGATGGTTTCCACTTTTGATCAATCAGGGAATCGTGACACCAGCGTCTAAACGCTTTAGCTAAAAACAACGTGACTCTGGTTGACGGCCCGATGGAATTTCCGTCCGTCTTTGCCGGGCGTCTAGTTCCCGTACAGTACAGCGAGACTTTCACCACCTAATCTTAAGCTTTTTTACGCCTTTCTACGCGCCGTTTGTCTTTTCGTTAGCGCTAATGGCTCCTCGCAAGTACCTAATCCCTGAACCCATCCCTGCTTCAACGTTAGAAAGACTTCTCCGGTTCATGAAGCCTCCGCCTTCCTCCCTGACAAGCAATCAGCAGCCTGGTCCTTCTGTCTCTCATTCCGTGGTCTCGCCTTTGGATAACTCATCACATATTCCCTTTCGTCACCAAATCATGCATCTCGCTCTCATTCAGGGCCACGACATGTTATCTCTATGAAATCTTTGAAGCAACGTGTTTCCTCTCCTGCCTTAGCTTCTCCTGCAAGGCCTCGACACTCTCTCCCAGCCAGAAACCTCCCTCGTAACATCACTGCTGACTCCTCACCCTTTGTCAGTGGGCCACTTCGAGTAATTCAACCTGAGGATCTCATTCCTATTAAACCCCATCCTATGCCAATGACCTCGCCTCGTACTTCTCGCAGACTGTCAGTGATTGATACACTACTCGAAGGCTTTGAGTCTTCCGAAGACGAGCCAGTCAACTGGGAAGAGTTGAAGCGGGGCTACAGTGGTAGCCAGTCTGACTCTGAAGTTGAGTTCGCTGAGGGACCAGTGCTCAAAAAGCGCAAACGTCCAGAATCCCGCTCTCACATGTCTTCTTCTCGGACCTACACATCATCTTCTCCTTCCCATTCTCGTCGTACATGCAAATCCTCTTATGTACCTTCTCGTTCACTTGTTTCATCTTCTGACGATGAAGTTGAATTCATTGGTTTTAAATTCGCTTAGTGGTTTTGGTCTCATACTTTAGATTGCTTTGTAGTCCCTCGTTTGTAGTCATTAGTTTTTGTAGCGCATACAGTGATACTTGTATATTAGTTTCATTGCGGTATTATCCGGGCCGTCGCCCGGCTCGCCTGTAATCACGTTCTTTTTAGCTAACAGATTTAGACGCCGGTGTCACGATTCCCTGATTGAACGATAAGTGATGGTTTCAACTAAAGCCGTGGAAGTTTACGAGGCTGCCCAGGTATGTTTTTGTTTTAGTGTTAGACTATGGTTTACTTACTTTCAAACTGTAATCAGGGAGAAACCGGGTATACAGAAATTTTATCTGGCGTTTGTCGTTCGCACAAATTAAATTCAAACCACGACAGCCACGATTAATATTCGTCCTTCACTAATAATCTTGACGCCTCGTCAATGTCATCTATACCTCGTATCGACCATCGCCAACTTCCGCCCGACGTCCAAGTCATCGGCGACTTTTGCCCCAGCGCACGAACATGCAAGAATGGAGAATGGTAACGGATCGCAAAGGCAAGCCCGCCGGAGCCACAGTGCGTAGTGTTATGTATGTGAGCGAGGATTTTTGCCGTAGTACAGTGTCTAAACTCCCGGTACTTGGATTTTGGGTAAGTTGTCATTGATCGTGTGTCTCTTCAATCATAAGTAACGTTCGAGATGTAGACTGGTCGGAAATGAACGGCGCAGGCCCTGGGCGAAAGGGACGCGGTAAAACCAGGAATTAACGTTGCAGGATCTTCACGGATGAGTGGAGTCCCACCATCATCGACCAACTGGGGACCGATTGTAAACATCAATAACGGCAGAAGAATTGTAAATAGACTTATTGAATGAACCTAATTGCAGCCTTTTGAAGCCTGTCAAACATGTGGTTTGCGTGCGTACTGTCAATCTAGAACATATTAAAGCATGCAGTCAAGTGATCAAACAATCGAGTGTTTCCTTGTTGTACGGCGATGACCTGCTTTCCTTGTTGGCCCAACAGTGCTTCCGCGACTCCTGCATCAGACGATGAAATTCTTCCTGGAAATGTGATTCTATCCTGCACGTTATATGCTCTGCAAAGCTGACATACGTTTGTGTTTTAGTCGAACGAAAGGCAAAAGAACAAAGTACGAATCGACAACGACAATCAGGGTGCACCAAGCAAGAGTGAATATGCGCGCGAGACGGGAAAGGAGCTTCTTGATGTCCTGGAAGCTGTGGCGGAGCAGATACCAGTACCGGGAGTGGCCATTGCAATTAAGATGGCAAATAATCTCATTCGAACATGCGAGGCAAGTCCGATAATTAGCTACGAATTCTAGTCGATTGATTAACTATTGATCTAGAATAGCCACGCAACGTTGGAACAAGCCGAGGTCCTCAAGAAACGCATCAAGAACTTGGCAATCATTCTTGTCAATGAGCTGAAGGGAAAGAAAGCCGAGGAAATTGAAGGGAAATTGCGGACGGATATCGAGCAGCTGGAGAGGTAGTTATTTCTTGAATTAGGATGAACACGCTAATCGAGACGCACAACTTTTTTCTAGTGATTTAAAGTATATCCGATCTAAATTGGATGAGATTGCAGCGCAGAATACATTTCTGGTGGTACTGTACCAGAAGTTGAACGAGGATAAAGTTCGAGGGTGCGTGGAACGTCTATCAACTGCTTTGGAAAGCTTCAATGTGAGTTGGTGTCTAAAGATGCAATTGGATTGGTTCATAATTATCTTCCTCGATCTGTAGTTATCACGTCAGATCGCGGACGCGGATGCTCTTGATCGCCTTTCTGAGCAGATCATTACTTTCTATAAACAGCAGCAGGTCACCTTGGATGAGATTCAGCTTTCTACAAGGAATATCGAAAAGAAATTCGAAAATGTTGAACGGAATATGGAATCGGTCCAAGCTATCCTTGCAGAAAAGAGGTACCAAGGTGACAGTTCAAATGGTTCTAGTCCTCGACGAGGTGTCATCCCAGTTGCTCCGGATATCTTCTTTGGACGTGACGCCATTGTCAATGGCTTCGCGCATACACTGGTCTCTCAGAAGACCAGTATGGCTCGTATCTGCCTCCTGGGACCTGGAGGCATGGGAAAGACATCCATAGCTCGTGCCGTTCTCAATCACCAGTCTGTCATTCAGCATTTTGGTGAGGAAAGCCGTGTCTGGGTACCTTGTGTAAAGGCCACTTCTGTATCCTTGCTCAAGGATACTCTGTATGATTCTCTTGGACTGTCTCTCAATACGGGAGACCCGCTTCAGGATATCCTACATGATCTAAAGTCTTCAAAATCTCCCATTATTCTCCTACTCGACAACTTTGAAACCCCCTGGAATCTTCATAGCCAGGCTGAGGTGCAGGACATCCTTTTGCAACTTGCAAAACTTCAGCATGTTGCTCTCTTTGTCACCATGAGATCATTTGAACCCCCTGGAGATGGTATCCATTGGGTATCCATTCACTTGGAAGCTGTAGACAAGGAAGCATCAGATTGTATCTATTCTGAGATTCATCCAGCTGGAGCTATGGACCCTGGGCTCTCCTCATTACTTGAGGAAGTTGGACATATGCCCTTGGCTATAACACTGATGGCAAAACTTGGCAGGAAAATGGGATACATGCCAGCAAAGCTTCTTGAGCTTTATAAACAGGCAGGAACTGCATTCTTGCACCTTGGTGGGGATGCCCAACGGAGCATGGATATCTGTATAGGTTTATCAGTTGAGAGCCAACCCATGAAGGACTCTCCTAGTGCAGCAAAACTCCTTTCCATACTTGCCTTATTGCCTGTTGGCACCACATTAGAAGCCTTGTCTCGGTGGTGGGTGGGTGATATGCCAGAGACATCCATTAGTCTGGGACTAGGGACCCTCCTTGACACTTCTTTGGTGGAGAAGCGTGGAGACACCTATGTTGTCCTCCCAGTGATCCGCCGGTATGTTCTGGATCCTGGGCGGTTCCCCCAAAATATTTGGGAATCAACAGTCCAGATGGCATGTGCATATCTCAAAAAGCACAATGCATCCCTGGGGGAAAGCAACTACTTGGCCCATAAAAATGCTCGTTCCTTGGAGGAAGCAAATCTCCAAGGTATCCTCTTAGAAACCACAGCACCTGATCCAGATACAATTGAAGCTCTTCTTATCTTGTCAGAGCACCAGTATCAAACTCGGCCACGGTTGGAGGTTGTACAACATGCTTTGGAGCTCACAAAAAAGTCAGAGGACCAGAGGTTTTATGCCGAAGAACTATATTGGAATGGTAAAAATTTGTGGCGCCTTGATCACTATGAGGCGGCCATAAAGCAGTTTCATCTTGCCCGAGAAGGATTTTTACTTATGTCAGAACCAAAACGCGCTGCTGATGCCTTGTACTGGATTGCAAATGTGTCCATGAACACTGATTCAGAAGATTTTCAAAGAATTTTTGAAGAGGCCCTGGCAGAATTCCGATCATTGGCTCATCCAGCAGGCATAGCGATGTGCCAGATAGTGCTTCTATCTCAATGGGATGCTCAATCAATCCCATCTCTCACCACCACTTGGGAGTTCTGCATTTCTAATAATCTGCTTATTCAAAAAGCAGATTGTGCTTGGTGGCTAACACAGACCTGCATTAACTTGGGAAGATTTGATGAAGCTAAGCAATGGGGTTTAATTGCTCTGGATGAAGGCAATCAAGTAAATAAGCAGACTTTCGATGCATATTGGAATCTTGGGCAGATAAGCATTGCCCTAGGAGATTATGACAAGGCAGTGGAATATATAATGGAAGGCTTGGAGAGCAGCAAGGCTTTTGGGAGGCCATTGAATATTGCTAGGATTCTTTTCCAGTTGGGACGTGTTTGGATGAAGAAAGGGCAGAAGGACGATGCCCCGGGTGCATTCACAGAAACACTCAAATACTGTGAAATGCTCCAAGAATCATGGGAAGGGCTCTCAATGCAAAGGGCATGCAGGTTTTACCTTGATAAACTTGAGAATCCCTCCAGAGAGCCTAACGATGACGAGATGGAAGACCTCGAGGTCCTTGGTGCCAGAGAGGATTATGAAACAGTGGGTATTGCTGAGTAAGAGAGTCAGATAGGGATTAGAATACTTGTACTAGTGGCCAGTGAATGTGAATGCATATGTAGAGTCACAGTAGCATGGAGGTATTGTAGTGCGATACTCTGGACATGGGAAAGAGCCTGATGGCAACCTTTATCCCATCAAAACTTGCATGCTTCAACTTGCGTTGAGACCAAGTTGAGACTTTGGTGGAGAGCTTTAAAAAGGGAGGTTAAGAGAGATGCTGGATGCCGGACTGAATTCTACTTACATCCATAGATTCCATACACCAAACCGGCCAAACCAAGGCCAAACACAACATACATGGGGAAGAAGAATCCTAAAATATAGTGACCCTGGCCTTTTCCTGGTTACTGAGGAAGCTCTCAGTGGTGCGGGAACTTTACTGCTAGAGCGGTCCTGCAATTCCACTGAATGGTGATGCCTTCTGTTCGATCATGATAACGACTTGTTTGAACGACTTGCTTGAATGACGTGTATACTTGGAGGGAAAAGATTAGTGGATCTCAACCAATACCAACGTGGTTCTTGGAGCGAATAACGAAATGATGATTACGCGGCACAGATTGTGGAATCCATCCGGTACGAATTCAGATACCTATGTTATTAGATACCACACACATACAGTCAAACTCAAAAACAATTTCGCCAAGGTAACCAGATGAAGAGCCAGCTAATATACACCAAATACCACATCCACCAGCTTGAATGCAGTACTTCCAATGGCCACACCCTCACGGGAACTTCACACTCTACCATCACCTCCCACCACAGCACTTCCTTCCGTCCGCTAAAGTTGACCCCAACTCCGCCCGCCCAGTTGGACTTACTCCCATCATACATATTTGAGCTATCACCATCTTTTTCATCTAGATGGTCTTTGGAGAAGCCATCTCCACCCCTCACTGTACCTAAAATCACTACCGCAATAAAAGAAGTTCACACCCAGATTTTGGCCAGTGTCCTTGGAAGAGCTCTCGAAACTCGGTGATTACCATGATAACGACTTGCTTGAACGACTTGCTTGAATTCATCTCGAAACTCGGTCATTTCTCACAAGGTGCCGCACTCGACGGGGCCTTCCACGCTGAGCACTCTGCTATCGATCCATCCCGTTGAACTTTGACATGCCTTCAGTACCAACGTCCACCATGTCTTTGCCTACTGCAAGAAGTAGACGTAATGGGACTTTCCACTCGAGTCCTCCCTCAAGCTTAGGTTTCTTGTCATCGGGAATGACTCGTGTCCGACTTTGAGTTGGAATGCGGGACTCAGGAGGGGATATCGGGTGTTGAAATTGTTGCGAGCGTCGACAGAACAAAGCAAGATGCATTATATACATGAACACATTTTAGTTGACGGGTAGTTGTAGCAGTGTTGGCTGTAGGAAGGGAGGGATTCGTGTGTTTCAAGATGAGCGGAGAGCTGATGCAAGGGGAGTAACATGAGTCACAAGCCCGCCGTACTAATACTACTAGCTTAGAAACTACTAGCTCATCTGAACATCCCTCTAGTCTCTTATTGAGCGTCACTGCACCTTGTATTCAAACCAAGCCGGAATGCAGACTGGGTAAGCTCAGCACGGCGATCTCAACACCATCTTTGTTGATGTCGTATGATGCGATCGTCACAAGAAACATCGAACAGAGAAGACATTATACTCACATATTTTCGCTACGCGTTCTTTCTCTTCGAACGCAGGTCCGAGTGGTCGTTGGTTGCTGTACCTTCACAATCACCTTCCCATTCACCTTTCTCTACCTTGTCAACAAAGTCCTCCTCAAATAGAGGTGACAGCGGGATGATATTCCACTGCGGCCGTTATTGGAAGAGATGAAGCGGAGGTTATTCCGGATCCGGATACAGAGGAAGCCAACTTCTGTTGCAATGTGGATTCAGGTCGCTCTGCTACAAGTCTCTTGACGTAGTCTTTCAACTAAACCAGCAATCCATGCTTCCTGAAAGTAAGGATGTTGAATCTACGCATAGAGTGAGCAGAGGCAACAAACTGAATTTTTGCGGTGTGGACGCGCCAGGGAGAATCTTTTTAACAGCACCGGGAGTATTATTGACGGCGGTACCTTTGTCCGAGAGATAACTTCCCGCCACAGCGATGCCCTAACACTGGAGGGGGTCGATGCTTGTTTACGGGCCAATGAAGATCGTAAGTGTTTGCCCACTACGAGGCAAAGAAATACATAGTATCAGTTATCTGACTTGTATATAGCAATGTATAAAACGTACCGACATCTTCTGCTGAGGATGCCAATGGCCATTCCGAACCGAGTCCTAATCATGGCCCTGAGGCAGTAGCGCTGGACCTCCAATACCTGGAGAAGATAATACAGAAAATGATGCGAAGGATCCGCTGAAGCTGGGCTTGAATGAATTAGGAGGAGTAAGAGGCTGAAGCGCTGAAGGCCAGCCAGAGGGAGGCACTATGCCCGCAGAAGCTGTACGGTTTTGGTTTGGGTGTTGTTGACCATAAACAGCCACAACGTCGCAGCTGGTTTTTTTGAATGTGTTACGGCGTGAAGAATCTCCCAGTCCGATGAGACCAAATTCGAAGCCAATGTGTTCGATGTGTTGTAGTGTCGGAGACGTCGAAACATCACTTCGCGTCAATTGTAGGAGATGTGGGTATTTGTAGCCAAGTGTTTCCTTGGATGGAAGTGGAAGTACTTCTGAACGGCAAAGCGAGGGAGCTATTAATTCAAGGTCATGAGTGAGAATAAGAGAAGAAGTAGAGAGGACACACGCCATCAGCAGTAAACGATCTTTGCGTGTACTAAGATACTTATTTCAGTCTGTTTTTCCTCTTCATTATTGATCCTGAACCGAAGAAAATTTGCAGTTACAAGCTGCCCAAGTGTGGGTTAGAATTAGAATAAATGGTCTTTGAGGAACTGCTGGATGTTGTTCCTGCCAATCAAGGTGCGGATGCGAGGATGTCACGCCAGAAAAAGACTCTGAGATAATGAGCGTGTCAATGTCGGCGGTAAACGCATTGAGCCGGTCTGCGTCGACTGCTTTGCCATCGAGGGCCTAGGTAGTCAAGAGTCGGGAGAGGGTAAGAGGTTGAATGATTTCCTTTTTTGGATAAGACGCGCAACCACGGTTCCTTATATACGTAACACGCGCTTGTTTCTTTCAAGCCACGACTATGGCTCCAGAGTCCATAGGGCCACGATGCCTCCATCGACGTCCGACCTTGCTAATCTCGACGCTGGCGTCGACGTCATCAACCCAGCACCCGTTGCCGTCGTCAAAGACCTCGCATCATCCTACTCCCGTGCAGAGAACGGTTATAAAGGCATGTGAGCAATGACGCATCTTTGTGGCTCTTTGAGGCCAGGTAGTATCAACTCGGCAGTGTTATATTATTACTACAGGTGTGTGTAGCTCCGGACTGGGCATCCGTACGTGAACTAAGACTACTTCTAGTCCAAATGATACTTGTTCTCATCTTTCTTAGATCAAGCGCACAGAATCAGTCCTATCAATCGTAACTCCAAAACCCGTTTCTCTCTCTCCTCATATGGCACAGGGTTATTCAGAATCCGTACCCCATTTTCGATCGACATCTCAACACCATTTTTCTTCGAGAAACACTACGTTGCAACTCTTCTTCCGAACGTTTCATCCAACATCTCAAACCACCCTCTTTCATACCAGGATATTCTCCTCAAGCATTATCTCCTCTGTCTGATTATAATGCCAATTATGGAGCTTGCTTTTACAAAGGAAACGGCGTTTATGGTTTTTATATGGTTTTTATCGTCGCAGATCTGAGCGTGCTCGAAGTCACTGTCTATACTAGGTACGACAGCCAGATCCTCTAGGATCTCGTACTTGCCCATGGCGATTGAAACTGAAACAGTCAATTTCAGATGGATATGAAGATTATAACGACTCGCGACTACGGGAGCTATGACCCGTATAGAAGCGAGCACCGAGCTCGAATCTCTCATTAGGTCAGACTTTCCCCTTTCCTTTGAAATTGTATCCCTACCGTGTATAGACGTCCATCGTTCTCGACGGTTCTCGACGAATGGTGTGATACTATGTTTGGACGGTGCGGATGGGATGAAAACAAACATTTATTTCAGTCTGACTTCAAGTTGCTCCCTTTACATCTGTAATATCACCAGCTTTTCATAACGCGCACAGAGGTTGTCGCACACGGGCCAAGTTTATGTGTAGCGTCTACGCGATTTGAAAGTCGAGAACACGTCAAAGCCCCGATAGTCGAAAGTGTACGCCACGCAAGCATGCTCGAGATAAGAGGATTGTATGCCAACTACAGTCCTACGGAACTCGTTAGTTCCTCTTAGCTCTGACTTTAGGAGGCGTATGATTCATCAGACTCCGAGCTCTTCTCAATCTTCTTGTAAGTGCATAGGTTTTGGTTTGGAGAAAGCTTCATACTGGAACCCCAGATAATTTGATGCTTGACAATGATGACGCTCCATAGTGAACCTTATGAGTGCACTCGATCTGTAAAAACAGAAGTACGATAGTTGGTGAAGTACATGGTAATTCCATTGGGGTATGGATAAGAAGGAGCCGAGGGTAAACAATACTTGGTGAACTATCGATGAACCCCGACTTGGATCCCGGCACCAAACCCGAAGCTCGAACTCAACATACAGGAAAGAAGAATCCCGAAATGCACTGTCACCATGACCTTTGCCCAGCTACTAAGAGCTCTTAGTGGTGCGGGAACCTGTAAAAAGCGGTCCTGCAATTCCGCTCAAGGCATCATCATTCTGTTCATCCATGATTTTTACTTGAACAACTGGTGTATACTTCACCGGAGCCTGGGATGGGAAAAGATTACTAGAATACAAGATTGATACATCTCAACCCATACCGACGCGGTCCTTGCAGCTAATAACAAAACGATGAGCGCACACATTTGACAGAATCCATCCCGTACGAGTTTAGCTACCTACATGTTGTTCCTTCCCTCCGCTAAAGTAAAGTTGAGCCGGATCCCAACTCCGCCCGCCCAGTTAGACTTACAAGTTTGAGCTATTACCCCTCTTCATCTGTATGATCTTTGGATGATTCGGAGAGGTCATCTCCGCCCACCGCTGTACCCAAAATCGATGCCGCGATAAAAGAAGCCGAGGATTCTACGACACCGGATTTTACTGTTGTTTGCCTGTGTGCTTGGAACTTGGAAGAGTTCTCGGGACTCTCGCACAGTGCCGCACTCCCGACGTCACGTCTGCTGTGTCTTTGGCTACTGTAACGAGTAGACATAGGGAAAGACTCGTCTCCGACTTGGAGTTGGAATGCGGGGCTAGCATCGGGAGGGATATCTAGAGCAAAGGTTGTTCGGAGCATCGACAGAACGGAACTTGAGTGATACTAAGTATACGTGGTCACGCGCACGCGGTCGCGTTTAAGCAGTGTTAACTGTTGAGTGTAGGAGATATTGAATAAGGGAGGGATTTGTGAGTTTTAAGGTGAGCAAAGACCTGATGAGAAAAGGAAAGGAAACTTAGTCTGAGGTCCAAATAGGTTAGGAACACTTGAACAACTCTCGCCGTCTTTCATTGAACTCCATACATCCTAGTCTCAGTCGGTACAGCGACTTGTCATAGGACTGCAGACCGTGACAATCGTAATGAGAAACATTATCAAACCAGGCAAGGCACCATATTTTTGCACATCTCTTAGGATTTGGGGTTAGAATCCCCACTGCCTTACAATGATCACCTTTTGCATAACTTGAGTATTTTCATTCGAGGCTGATGGTTAGCGTAAGATTCCTTGATCTGATATGCACTTCCGTTGAGTGCTTAGCACATGCATGTTCGAATCCGGACATACTTATATGCATACACCGTAAGTGCAAGTACTCTATCTGATCTGTTCAACGTTCTTGCCAATGAGTTCATCCCGGAACCGAAGAAACATGTTACAGCGTGGGTTGGAAAGGGAGAAACGGTCTTTGAGGAAGTACTGGATCTCATCCCCGCCGATGAAGGTGCAGTGAATGCGAGGAGGTTCCAGGTGAGTGCGAGGATGTCGCGCCAGAAAGACTGATGAGTGTCATTGAGCGTGTCGATGTCGGCAGCTGAGGCGGCGGCGCTGCTTTGGCGTCGAGGGCGGCCGGGATGGATGCGCCTAGGCGGTCGAGAGTCGGGAGAGGGAATCCTGAAGGTAATGCCATGTGGAACGAAAGGAATGCTTTTGCTAAAACGCGCACCACGTGACTTTTGTACGTAACACAAGTAACGCGCTTGTTTCTTTCAAACCACGACGGCCACAATGGCTACTGAGTAGACTCAGTACTGATGCAGATGTCTCCCTCACTAATAATCTTAACGCCTTTGACAACTCAGCCCCCGTCGCCGTTGTCAAAAACCTCCCATCGACCATCGCCAACTTCTGCCTGACGTCCAAGTCATCAGCGACTTTTGCCCCGCCCACAAACATGCAAGAATGTAGAAGGTAACGGACCGCAAAGGCAAGCCTGCCGGACCCACAGTGCGGCGTTATGCATCTGAGCGAGGAATCTACCGTAGTATTGTGTCCAAACTGCCGGTACTTGGATTTTGGGGAACCTGTCATGATCGTGTGTCTCTTCAATCTTAACTAACGTTTGAGATGTCGACTAGTCGGAAATGAACAGTGCAAGCCCTGGAGGAAAGGAACGTGGAGGCAACGAGGAATTAACGTTGCAGGATCTTCACGGGCGATGCTGGATTGTCGAGTCCACCATCATAGACCTATTAGGGACCGATTGTAAAGATCGATAACGGGAGAAGGGTCGTAAATAGACTTACTCAATGACAGCCTAATTGCAGCCTTTTGAAGCCTATCTATTCTGTCAAACATGAGGTATACGTGCGTACTGTCGATTTAGAACATATGAGACCATGCAGTCAAGCACGCAAGCAACGTTATTTCCTTGTTTTGCGACGATGACCTGCTTTCCTTGCTGGCCCAACAGTGCTTCTGCGACTCCTGCATCGGAAGATGAAATTCTTCCTGGCAATGTAATTCTATCCTGTACGTCATATTGTCCAGAAAGCTGACAGATGTTTGTGTTTTAGACGAACGAAAGGCAAAAGGGCAAAGTACGAACCGACAACGACGATCGGGGTGCACCAAGCAAGAGTGAATATGCGCGCGAGACGGGAAAGGAGCTTCTTGATGTCCTAGAAGCAGTAGCGGAGCAAATACCCGTACCGGGAGTGGCCATTGCAATTAAGATGGCAAATAATCTCATTCGAACATGCGAGGCAAGTCTGATAACTTGCTACGAATTCTAATCGATCGCCTACCATTAACTATTGATCTAGAATAGCCACGCAACCTTGGAACAAGCCGAGGTCCTCAAGAAACGCATCAAGAACTTGGCAATCATTCTTGTCAATGAGCTGAAGGGAAAGAAAGCCGAGGAAATTGAAGGGAAATTGCGGACGGATATCGAGCAGCTGGAGAGGTAGTTATTTCTTGAATTAGAATGAACACGCTAATCGAGACGCACAACTTTCTAGTGATTTATTGTACTTTTCAATAATAATGACATGCGGAAAAAAAAAAAAACTTTTCGTCTACTGGATGGGTAGGCGCGGCGCCTATTTTTCTGAATCACATGGCATATGGCCATACCATGCCAGCCCTCGGCATGTAAGTGTTGCACCATTTCTTACCATATAAGGCAATAGCTGCAACAATTTTGCAGTCGGTGGTGCGCCAAATGTGCGCAGTTATTGCCTTATATAGTAGGAAATATTGACCTTGGCTTGGCGGCCACCCCATGTGATTCGGAGAAATAGGCGCCACGCCAAACAGACCGTCTGGACCAACGGCTGGACAAAAGTTTTTTTTTTTTTCGGAATGTCATTATTATTGAAAAGCACTATAAAGTATATCCGATCTAAATTGGATGAGATTGCAGCGCAGAATACATTTCTGGTGGTACTGTACCAGAAGTTGAACGAGGATAAAGTTCGAGGATGTGTCGAACGTCTAGCAACTGCTTTAGAGAGCTTCAATGTGAGTTGATGTCTAAAAATGCAATTGGATTTGTTAATAATTATTTTCTTCGATCTGTAGTTATCACGTCAGATTGCGGATGCGGATGCTCTTGATCGCCTTTCTGAGCAGATCATTACTTTCTATAAACAGCAGCAGGTCACTTTGGATGAGATTCAGCTTTCTACGAGAAATATTGAAAAGAAATTCGAAAATGTTGAACGGAATATGGAATCTGTCCAAGCTATCCTTGCTGAAAAGAGGTACCAAGGTGACAGTTCAAATGGTTCTAGTCCTAGACGAGGTGTCATCCCAGTTGCTCCGGATATCTTCTTTGGGCGCGATGCCATTGTCAATGGCTTTGCGCATACGCTGGTCTCTCAGAAGACCAGTATGGCTCGGATCTGCCTCTTAGGACCTGGAGGCATGGGAAAAACATCTATAGCTCGTGCTGTTCTCAATGACCAGTCTGTCATCAAGTATTTTGGTGAGGAAAACCGTGTCTGGGTACCTTGTGTAAAGGCCACTTCCGTTTCCTTGCTCAAGGACACTTTGTATGATTCTCTTGGACTGTCTCTCAATACAGGAGACCCACTTCATGATATCCTACATGATCTAAAGTCTTCAAAATCTCCCATTATCCTTTTACTCGACAACTTTGAAACCCCCTGGAATCTCTGTAGCCAGGCAGAGGTACTGGAGATCCTTTTGCAACTTGCAAAACTTCAGCACGTTGCTCTCTTTGTCACCATGCGATCTTTTGAACCCCCTGGAGATGGCATCCATTGGGAATCCATCCACTTGGAAGCTGTAGACAAGGAAGCATCAGCTTGTATCTATGCTGAGATTCATCCAGCTGGAAGTAAAGACCTTGGGCTCTCCTCATTACTTGAAGAAGTTGGATATATGCCCTTGGCTGTAACACTGATGGCAAAACTTGGCAGGAAAATGGGATATGAGCCAGTCAAGCTTCTTGGGCTTTATAAAGAGGCCGGAACTGCATTCTTGCACCTTGGTGGGGATGCCCAACGGAGCATGGAAATCTGTATAGGCTTATCAGTTGAGAGTCAACCCATGAAGGACTCTCCTAGCGCAGCAAAACTCCTTGACATACTTGCCTTATTGCCTGTTGGGACTACATTAGAAGCCTTGTCTCGGTGGTGGGTGGGTATGCCAGAGACAACCATTAGTTTGGGGCTAGGGACTCTCCTTGACACCTCTTTGGTGGAGAAACGTGCTGAAAATTATGTTGTCCTCCCAGTAATCCGCCGATATGTCCTTGATCCTAAACGGTTTCCCGAAATTATTCGGGAATCAACTGTCCAGATGGCATGCACATTTCTCAAGGAGCACAATGCATCTATAGGAGAAAGCAACTATTTGGCCCATAACAATGCTCGTTCGTTGGAGGAAGCAAATATCCAAGGGATCCTTTTGGAAACCACAACACCTGATCCAGATATAGTTGAGGCTCTCCTTATTCTTGCAGAGCACCAGTATAAAACCCGCCCACGGATGGAGGTTGCACAACATGCTTTGGAGCTCTCGAAAAAGTCTCAGGACCAGAAGTTGTATGCCGAAGCATTATATTGGAATGGTCGAAATTTGATCAGTCTTGATCAGTATGAGGAGGCCCTAAAGCAGTTTTGTCTTGCCCGTGAAATATTCTTGCACATATCTGAACGGAAGCGAGCTGCAGACGCTTTGTACTGGCTTGGAAAGGTTTTTGGTTTCAGCCCTGGTCACCCAGAGAAGGAAAGCTTTTCAGATGCCTTGGCAGAATTCCAATCTTTGGCTCATCCAGCAGGCATAGCGAAGTGCCAGATAGTGCTTGCATCTCAATGGGATGCTCAATCAATCTCAACTCTCACCACCATTTGGGAGTTCTGCATTTCTAATAATCTGCTACTTGAAAAAGTGGATTGTGCTTGGTGGCTAACACAGACCTGCACTGCATTAATTTGGGAAGATTTGATGAAGCTAAGCACTGGGGTTTAATTGCTTTGGATGAAGCCAATCAATTAAATCAGCAGACTTTTGATGCATTTGAGAATCTTGGGCAGATAAGCATTGTCCTAAAAGACTATGATGAGGCAGTAAAATATTTAATGGAAGGCTTAGAGACCAGCAAGGCTTTTGGGAGGCCATTGAATATTGCTAGGATACTGTTCCAGTTGGGACGTGTTTGGATGAAGAAAGGGCAGAAGGAAGATGCTCAGGGAGCATTCACAGAAACACTTAAATACTGTGAAATGCTCCAAGGATCATGGGAAGGGCCAAGATTTCAAAGGACATGCAGGTTCTACCTTGATAAACTTGAAAATCCCTCTAGAGAGCCTAACTCTGAGGAGCAGTGGGACCTCAGGCAACTTGGTGCAAAGCAGGATTATGAAATAGTGGGTATTGCTGAGTTAGATAGGGATTAGATACCATTGACCAGTAGTGGCCAGTGATTGCAAACGCCTATGTAGAGTCACAGGAGCAAATAAATTAAGTTTCTATGATGAGCATCGAGTAGTTTACAGAATCAGTACCCTGTTGTGGCGCTGCACTCTTTTTGGCAAAGTAAGAGATCCAGATGTAAGACTTGTGTAAGACGGTAATTAGTACTAGCAATGTAACCAATCTATGAAATAGCTTGCAATTTTCATCGTTTTCAAGGACAGTGATACACACTTACGGGAAGCATAGCATTGTCTCAGCACTCTCATTTTGACATCGTATGCATTAAGTTCCACTTACTATGGGGGGGGTGAACCATGAATGAATTTATACGCCAGTAGATGCAATCAATGGTGCAGCGGGCATAATATACAAAAAACCCACTGTAAAATTTAGCAGGCCAAACAATATGATAGCGAATGCTGAATGGCATCTAATTCTATATTCAGCTCTCCAGACTCTTCAGCTCAGCCGCAGCGACTCGGATACTTCTACCGTGTCTATGTTTAGACAAACACAAGGCGGGTTCGACCGCCGGTAGAAGTCTTCCGAATGGTGGAATCAAATCTTCATGGCTTTGGGCATCCGCTACACCTCCATATTCTACTCACCTTAACTCCAATTGCTCGTTTCTCTCTGTGTGCGCCACCCTAACATTGTCCTCATACGGCACAGATTTCGTACCCCATCCCCTCCACCATCTTATCAACGTCTCAACATGATGTTCCTTTGAGCACTCCCACGCTGCAAGCGCTTTGAACACCAATAAGTTGTACATTATTCATGGAGAAGATCGGATGCTCTCTGCCGGGTGGCTGCCAAATATTAAACTTGCATCTTCAAAGAAAACACCGTATATGGTTTTTATGGTAGGGGTGGATCTGAAAGCTCTCCTAGCACGGCTCTGATACCAGTGCCTATACCAGGCGGTGGCGCGAGCATGCTCGAGATAGGATGTTTGTGCGTCAGCTACGGAACCCGTGAGTAATCCCTCTTAGCTTTGCCTTTAGGAGGCATACCATTCATAGGAGGAGCTCTTTCGATACCCTTGTAAGTGCATAGGTTTTGGTTTGGAGAGAGAAGCTTCGTACTGGAACCCAAGTCGGTGGTGGGAATATTGAGGGTACGAGTGCGCTGGGTCCCCTGTGGGGGTGAGAAGGGAAGTACGGTGGTTGGTGAAGTAGCTGTTTGAGCAAATATCTGATGAACGATCGATACGTCGGACTGAATTTGACTTACCTCTGGAAGCTCTTAGCGGTGCGGGAACTTTACAGCTAGAGCGGTCCTCCAATTCCACTCAAGGCGTCACTATTCTGTTCATCCATGACTTTTGCTTTAACAAGGTGTATACTTCGCTGGAGCGATGGGAAAGATTAGTGGAATACAAGGTATGTGCACTGTACATCTATCTTAACCCATACCAACGTGGTCCTTGCAGTGAACAACAAAACCATGACTGCATGGCGTGGATTGCGACTGATGGCAAAAGTTAATGAAACACATAATCTATCCCGTACATGTAGTGCAGTTGAACTCGGAAACAATTTGGACCAGTAAGTTAACCAGATGCAGAGCCAGCCAATTGTGCATCAAATACCACATCCACCGGCTTGAACGCAGTATTTCCGATGGCCACATACTCACTGGCATTTCACAACCTACCATCTCAAGCTTCATCTCCCGCTAAAGTTGACCCCGATCCCAACTCCGCCGCCCGGTTAGACTGGATCCCATCATACATTGTCTCCATCCCCCGCTCCAAAAACAATGCCGCGATAAAAGAAGCCGAGCATTTCATGAGACCCGGATTTGATTGGCCCTGTATCTTTGAAAGAGCTCTCGGTGGTTTCTCGCATGGTGCCGCACTCGACGGGGGCTTCCACGCTGAGCCAACTCTCTTCTCGAGCTCAATCCATCCCAGTGAATTTCATGACTTCAGTACCAACATCCGCCGTGTCTTTGCCTACTGTAACGAGTAGACATAATCGGAGTTTCCATATCGGGCGTAAAGGTTGTTCGGAGCGTCGGCAGAAAACTTGAGTGCTGCTCTACATCTTTTAGCTGATAGGTAGCTGTAGCAGTGTTGGGCGTAGTAAGGGAGGGATTTGTGTATTTCGAGATGACCGGAGAACTGATGTGAGGGGAGTATAATGAGTCAGAAGCCCGTCGTTCTAGCTTAGAAAGCAGTAGCGTACCTGAACATCTTTCGCTCTATCATGTCTCTTATTGAGCATCACTACACTGTACAGTCTCACCAAGCCGGAACGTAGACTTGATAAACGTCAGCACAGCGACTTTACGGCGACTTTGACACCATCTTTGTTGACATCGGATGAGACTGCAGAGAATCGTCATGAGAAATACTATCAAACCACAGGGCATCATACTCACCTTTTTGGAGATTCCGGGTTAGAGTCTCCGCCGCCTCACGGAATCCGCCCACGAGAGTAAGATGATCGCTCTCCTCCTTTGCCGCTTCACGCGCTTTCTCCTCCAACACAGTTCCGAGTGGCTGTTGTACCTTCCTATTCACGTTTCTCTAAGTACCTCATCAACAAAGTCCTCCTCAGATAGAGGTGACAACGGGATGGTATTGCTATTGCACTGCGGCCGTCATTGAGAGAGATGGGGCGGAGGTTATTCCGACAGAGGAAGCAAGCTTTGTTTCGATTGTATCTCCACGACCACTTCCAATTCAACCAGTGATCCAAGTTTCCCGAAAGTGAAGTGAGGATGCTGAATCTACAGACGGAGTGAGTTAATGCAACAAACCAAATTATTGGGGCGCAACGCACCAGAAACAGTAACGCATAACGGCACCAGGAGTCAGCTTGCCAATATACGAATTGTCATTGTTACTGGTACCTCGTCTGTTAGATAAATTCCTGCCTCAGCGATGTCATAAAACTGGAGTGGGGTGACACTTGTTTACGGGCCAAAGGAGATCGCAAGTGTTTGCCCACTACGAAGCGAAGAAATACATAGTATCAGTATTTGACTTGTAGACAGCAACGTATAAAACATACCAACGACACTGGTGCCCATGGCTATCCCATACCAAGTCCCAATCGCGTCCTTGAAGGTTGAAGCTGGACACCTGATACCTGGAGAAGATAATATAGGACACGACGTGAAGTGTCCGCTGAGGCCGGGCCCGAATGGATTAGGAAGGGTAAGAGGCTGAAGCGCTGAAGGCTACATATAGCTAGCCAGAGGAAGAAGGTACTATGCCCGCAGAAGCTGTACAATTTCGGTTCGGGTGTTGTTGACCATAAACAACATTGACGTCGCAGCTGGGTTCTTTAGATGTTATGCGTGGTGAATCTCCCATTCCGATGCAACCGAAGTCAATGTGTTCAAGGCGCAGGTGGAAGCCGTCGAAATATTGCTTTCTGTTGATTGTAGTTGGAGGATATATAAGGAAAATGGGTTCCATCCGTACCCAGCTGTTTCCTTGCATGAGGATGTGGAAAGTGCTTCTGAACGGGCAAGCGTTGACGGGTGACGTTGAAGCTCGAAGAAACCCTGGGTGACAAAGGAGCTAATCAGTTCAAGGTCTGAGTAAGAGAGAAAGAGACACACGCGCATCAACAATAAACGATCTTTGCATGTATTTCCTCTCCATGAAGACGATCCTCCTTCTAGGCCTTATGTGGACCAATGACCGGTGATTCTGGAAGCCAAAACTGTGGGAGTTTTGGCTTATACCAACTAGTGGGCTCGTTGAAGGTCGTGCAATTGGAGTTGAGCGGAATGAGAGTCGGATGAGCCCGTTTGCATTTTCCCGTTTGCGTGACTCGGTACTTGGACGGTCCGCCTTCCCGGCCGCATCATACTCCGTAACTTGAATCGATTTTATTCAATAGGCTACTCAGTTCTGCTGTTAGACGATGGTATACCTGACCAGTATGTCTTCAATCTCTGATCACAACTCTATACTAAAGAGCTGAATATTGATCATGAATGCCCAATCCTAGAACTCTTCAAATTACTCGTCCTCAAGATATTCAACCACTGGTCTTTCTTCGGGCAAAATCTGCGTATTGCAATATTGCTTTCTGTTGATTGATTCCAGATACTTTCCATTCTAATCTACACGAAAGCTGTTCTCTCTTGAGCCAACGTACGGAATTCAGTCGGGTAATTGGTCATTGTCCGACTCGAGCACATTCCCCAGGCGGAGTCAGACCTCCCTTAATCGGTGAAGTCAAATTATCAACTCGCTTTGATCATACACTCCCGGGCCATCTTGTTCTCTCAGCTCTGATTTCCGTGCTGTATATTCAATTGCCAGTCCATACGATATCAGTGTGGAGTGTTGTCCAGTAACTGGGTAAGTTGGCATTTACTTTTGCCCGTATGATAACGGTTTCAATACCTTCTTCAGCAAACTCCTCTGCCAACCTGACATGCAAATTTCAAAGCCAAATCGATGGTCAATGCGGACCTTTACGCAGTCATCCCAAGTATAGCTCGTGATATTCGGTGGAATGAGTGTACTTGAGCAAGGAATCGCCGTAGTACTGGTAGTATGTGGTCCAAACCCCGTGCTTGGATTTACGACTTGGTAAGTTGTTATGATCATTTGTCTCTTCGGTACTACCAAGATTTTTGTATAGTATGAGTATGCGACTGGTGGGAAATGAACGGTGCAAGCCCTAGAGGAAAGGAAAGTGGTCAACTTAACAACGAATCAGCGTTGCAAGATCTTCACCGGTGATACCGTTGGAACGTTCATCGTAGACCTATCGAGGACTGATCGTATACAACGATAGCGAGAGAAGAATCCTTTCAAATGACAGCCTCGAGAAGCTTATCTATCCTGTCAAACATGAGGTTCACGTGCGTGTATACTGCTACTTTTTGAAGATATTAAAGCCGTTTAAGCTGCTCCGGCGTTCAGATCTTGGACCGTGCCGAGGAATTCACTTCCTTCGTTCCTTCCGTTTCCTTGCATTTCTTGTTTTGTGACGATGTCCTGGTTTTGAACTCGCCAGCCAAAAGGTACTTCCCCAACACCGTCATCGGGCAATAAACTTTCTCCTGGAAATGTGATTCTACACATTATATACTACAAGAAGCCAACTTATGATTTGGTTCCAGATCATCAAACGGAAAGAGCACAAAGGTCGGGATGACGATGACGATTTGGGCGCACCAAGCAAACGTGAATATGCTCGTGAGACGGGAAACGAGCTTCTTGTAATCCTAGAAGCAGTGGCAGAGAACATACCTGTACCAGGAGTGGCCATTGCAATCAAATTGGCGAAAACTCTCATACAGATGTGCGAGGTAAGTCTGACTAGCTGCAGTCTACAACCAATCACTCAACTCTTTCTAGGATAGTTATGCAACTTTGAAACAAGCGGAGGTACTCAAGAAACGTATCAAGAACCTGGCCGTCATTCTCGTCGATGAACTCAAAGAGAAAAACGCTGAGGAAATTGGAGAGAAATTGCGGAAGGATATTGAGCAGCTGGCGAGGTAGGTCTTTCTCCCACATCGAGACTGAGCAAGCTGTTCGATCAAGGTTATTTAAGTGATCTGGAATATATCCAGACTAAACTAGAGGAGATTGTGTCGCAGAAACGTTTGGTGATGCTGTATCAACGTGTGAATGAGGATAAAGTTCGAGGATGTGTGGATCGCCTAGCAACTGCATTAGAGAACTTCACTGTGAGTTGATTTCTGAAAATGCAAGTGGATTGTTAATGATTATCTGTAGCTATCGCGTCAGATTGCAAATGACCGCCGTTCTGAGCAGATCATTGCATTTTTTAGACAACAGCTAGCGGCTTCAAATGATGTTCAGCACTCTATGAAAAATCTGGAAAAGAAATTCGAAAATCTTGAACGGACTACTATGGAATCTGTACGAGCTTTCCTCGCCGAGAAGAGGTACCAAGGTGAACGTTCAAATTCGGGTCCTAGACGAGGTGTTATCCGGTCGCTCCAGATATCTTCTTTGGACGTGACAGAATTGTCAATGACTTCACTCGTACACTAGTCTCTCAGAAAACCAGTATGGCTCGGATATGCCTCCTAGGACCCGGAGGCATGGGAAAGACATCAATAGCCCGCACTGTTCTCCACCACCCCTCCGTTGTGAATTATTTTGGCGAAGAGAACCGTGTCTGGGTACCTTGCGTAAAGGCCACTTCTGTATCCTTGCTCCAGGATACCCTTTATGATTCTCTTGGAGTGTCTCTCAATACAGGAGACACACTTCGTGATATCATAGATGATTTAAAGTCTTCAAAATCTCCCATTATCCTCTTGCTTGACAACTTTGAAGCTCCCTGGAATCTCCATGGAAAACAGTCTGAGGTGCAGGAGATCCTTTTGCAGCTGGAAAAACTTCAGCATGTTGCTCTCTTTGTCACCATGAGGTCATTTGAACCCCTGGAGATGGTATCCATTGGGAATCAATCCACTTGGAAGCTGTAGACAAGGAAGCATCAGCTTGCATCTATGCTGAGATTCACCCAGCTGGAAGTAAAGACCCTAGGCTCCCCTCATTACTTGATGAGGTTGGCCATATGCCTTTGGCTATAACATTGATGGCAAAACTTGGCAAGAAAATGGGATACATGCCAGGAAAGCTTCTTGGGCTTTATAAAGAGGCAGGAACTGCATTCTTGCACCTTGGTGGGGATGCCCAACGGAGCATGGATATCTCTATAGGGCTGTCCATTCAGAGTTCACCCATGATTGATTCTCCTAGTTCAGCAAAACTCCTAAACATACTTGCCTTATTGCCTGTAGGGACTACATTGGAAGCCTTGTCTCAGTGGTGGGTGGGTAATATGCCGGAGACAACCATTAGTTTGGGACTAGGGACCCTGCTTGACACTTCGTTGGTGGAGAAGCGTGCAGACAGATATGTTGTCCTCCCAGTAATCCGACGGTATGTTCTGGATCCTGAACGGTTTCCTGAAATTGTTCGGGAATTAACAGTCAAAATGGCATGTGCATATCTCAAGGAGCACAATGCATCTGTGGGAGCAAGCAACTACTTGGCTCATAAAAATGCCCGTTTCTTGGAGGAGGCAAACCTCCAAGGAATCCTGTTAGAAGCCACAGCACCTGATTCAGATATAATTAAGGCTCTCCTTGTCCTATCAGAGCACCAGTGTCAAACTCGCCCCCGGTTGGAGGTTTCACAGCATGCTTTAGGGCTCTCAAAAAAGTCACAGGACCAGAATTTGTATGCCAAAGCATTATATTGGAATGGTCAAAATTTGGTTGGTCTTGATCAGTTTGAAGAGGCCATAAAGCAATTCCATCTTGCTCGAGCAACATTTTTACAGGTGTCAGAACTGAAGCGCGCCGCTGATGCCCTGTACCAGGCTGGAAAATCATCTGTTTCCACCAGTAGCCCAAATCGTCAAGATGTTCAAAAAGCATTGGCAGAATTTCAATACTTGGCTGACCCAGCAGGTATAGCAAAGTGCCAGATAGTGCTTGCCTCTCAATGGGATGCTCTATCAATTTTAACCCTTACCACCACTCAGGAGTTCTGCATTTCTAATAATCTCCTACTACAACAGATTAACTGCACTAAATCTCTAACAAAGACCTGCATTAATTTAGGAAGATTTGATGAGGCTAAGCAATGGGGGTTAATTGCTCTGAAAGAAACTAAACAAACCAATGCTCCCCCTTCTGCTTTGTTTCATTGTCTTGGGATTGTATACATCTATCTAGGGGCTATGACAAAGCTGCAGAATATTTATTGGAAGGCTTGGAGGCCAGCAAGGCTTACGGGAGTCCATTGGAAATTGCTAGGATACTATTCCAGCTGGGACGTGCTTGGATGAAGAAAGGGCAGAAGGAAGATGCCCGGGGTGCATTCACAGAAACACTCAAATACTGTGAAATGCTCCAAGGATCATGGGAAGGGCCACGATCTCAAAGGGCTTGCAGATTTTACCTTGATAAACTTGAGAATCCCTCCAGAGAACCTAACTTCCAGGAGAGAGAGGACCTTGAATACCTTGGTGCCATTGAAGAGGATTATGAAACAGCGTGCACTGTTGAGTTAGATAGGACTTAGATACCAGTAGTGACCAGTGAATGTAACAGAACACTAGGTAGGGAGCAGAGAAATCATGCCTCTTTACAATGAGTATCAGTCAGATAAGTTAGTAGGTTCATGGTGCAGAACTAAACCTGCTGTAATTACCCAGCTTCGATTTGGATATGACTTGGCCAAAGTATGGATTGTAATCACAACGAGTAGACATAATCGGACTTCCCACTCATAGTCCTCCGTCAAGCTTGTATTTCTTGTCATTGAAGACATACGGAAAAGACTCGTCTCTGACTTTTGAGTTGTAATGTGGGGCTAGCATCGGGAGGGATATCCAGAGCAATGGTTGGTCGGAGCATCGATAGAACAAAGCTTGGGTGATTTTCTATATGATAACGTTTTAGTTGACAGGTAGCAGTAGCAGTAGCAGTGTTGAGTGAAGTGCATATTGAATAAGGGAGAGGTTCGTGAGTTCCAAGATCACTACACCCTAGTCTCACCAAGCCGAATCGCAGACTTGATAAACATCAGCACGCTGACTTGTCATATGAGACGCAGACAACCATCATGAGAACCGTTGAGGCGAGATATCATACTTACACTTCTTGGGATTGTTAGAATTTCCGCCACCTCGCTACACTCGCCCACAGCATTAGGATCGTTTTGCCTAACTTGAGTTTCATTCGAGACCAATGGCTGACATAGGAGTATACCCGGGGGTCCAAACCACGCAATAGTAGGAAAGACACTGCTGGTATTGGCTACCTGTGATGTTTCCCCTCTCAAAGCCAAGATAGGACAAATTTGACTAAAGCTGTGGAGCTTTCTGGTCTAAATAATCCTTGTTCCTATTTTTGTTAGGTCAAGCGTACAGAATCAGTTGAGGAAACGGTGACGAATGGATAACCTCGAAGATAGAACCTGGTCGACTGCCTCCTCTATCTTTGTATTTCCTCGGCTCAGGCGTGACAACTCTGATACCTCTCCTATATGTTTATAAGCCTTTTACGTCTAGACTTGGACCATACGGTTCGATCGCAGGTACAAGGTACAAGTCTTCCCAGCGCTCGAATTATATCTTCGTTGTTTGAGCATCCGCTACTCCTTACTCTATTCACCGTAACTCCAACAACCCATCTCTCTCCAACGCGATGGCACAGAGTTCGTACACCGCCTTTCTATCAACATTTAGCTAAACGCAATGTTTCTTGAGCACCGCCACGCTGCATGCTGCATGCTCTTCAATCACTGGTTCGAACGCTAATAGTTCATCTATGGAGAACTTCAACGACGTATAACTCACCCCCTTTTTATGCCAGAATTCGGACATTCTCCGCAAAGATCTTCTCCGGATGGTGCTTTAATGCCCAAATATCACTTGTATCTACGAACAAAATGGAAATATGTTTTTATCACGGTGCCTTCCACGCTGAACACTCTCCTCTTGAGCTCATTTCACGCCGATGAATTCCATGCCTTCAAGTTACCAATGTCCGCCGTGTCTTTGCCTACTGCAACGAGTAGACATTCCGCTCGAGTCCTCTCTCAAGATTGTGTTTTCTGCCGTTGGCGACATCCGGGAAGAACTCGTCTCCGACTTTGAGTTAGAATGTGGGACTGGCATCGAGGGGATACCTAGTGTAGCGTCGGCACCACAGAGCTTGATTGATGCTCTACATGGACGCCTTTGGGCATAGTTCAAGATGAGCGGAGAACTAATGAGAGGGGAGTAACATGAGTCAGAAGCCCATCGTACTAGTGCTTAGAACCAGCAGATCACCTGAACAGTTCTCGCTCTACCATGTCTCTTTATTGAGACCCGCTACACCCCGTATAGTATGATGCAGACTGGAATAAACGTCAGCACGGCAACTTCGATGCCATCCTTTGTTGAGATCGTATGAGACTGCAGAGAATCGTCATGAGAAACACTATCAAACCACAGTGGATCACGCTCACCTATCTTGGGAATCCGGTTAGAATCTCCATCGCCTCACGGCACCTGCCCATGAGAATAGGGTCATCGCTCTCCTCCCTCTCATTTTCGGGTACGCGCTCTTTCTCCTTTAACACAAGTTTTGCAATGGCTGTCATACTCTACCTCGCAATGAAGTCCGCCTTGGGTGGGAGTGGCAACGGTTTGGATGATGTCCATGGCAGCCGTCATTGAAAGGGATGGGGGCCGGGTGGATATTCCGGACTCAGATACAGAGAAAGCGTTTCGGCTGTCGAATCGGCTAGCTCTACTACTCAACCAGCGATCAAAGTTTCCTGAAAGTGAGGATATTGAATCTACGGACGGAGTGAGCTGAAGCAGGAAACTGAATTCTTGCAGTGTGAACGTACCAGAAACAGTAATGCGCGTCACGTTTGGCCTGAAGGATCTTTTTAACGGCGCCAGGAGTCAGCTTGACGATTTACCGATATAGCGAAGTTTATCATTGTACCTTGATAACCTCCGCAACGGCGGTGCCCTAGAACGAGGGTGGAGCGACGCTTGTTTGTGGGCCAAAGAAGATCATAAGGGTTAGCCCTCTACGAGACGAAGAAAACACATAGCATCAGTATCAGACCTGAACATAGTAATGCATAAACATACCGACGACACTGGTTACTGAGGATGCCAATGGCTATCCTAAACCGAGTCCTAATCGTGTCCTGAGGCTGAGCACTGGACCTGGAGAAGATACAGGAAATGACGTGAAGGATCCGCTGAAGCTGGGCCCAAACGAATTAGGAAGAGTAAGAGGCTGAAGCTCTGGATCTGAAGGCTAGCCAGAGGAAGAAGGTACTACGCCTGCATAAACTGTACGGTTTTGGTTTGGGCGTTGTTGACCAGAAACAGCACTGACGTTGCAGCTGGTTTTTTGAATATGTTACGGCGTGGTGAATTGCCCAGTCCGATGAAACCGAAGTTTGGCGAGATGTTGTAGTGCTCGCTGTATTGTCGGAGATCATTCCGTCGATTGTAGGAGGTGGAGCTCTGGAGGGATAAGGAGAGTGGGTTCCATTTGTAGCCGACTGTTTCCTTGGATGGAAGCGGAATTTCTTCGGGAAAGTGGTGAAGAATCTCTGGATGACGAGGGAGCTATCAATACAAGGTCATGAGTCAGAGTAAGAGAAGAGGCAGAGAGGACACACGTAGAGGATCAGCATGAGCGCGAAGATGCAGATACAATCTGTTTTTCCTCTCCTCGTTATCTTCTCGGCCGGCATGCAGACCAATGATCGTTGTAACGTTCACCGTAGAGTTCAACGTTCAACGCCAATGCATTTTCTTCCGCCGTTGTTCCACCAGATCCGGTTTTTAAAGGCAACGCCATGTTGGAAGTTATTGGATTTTTTGGCTTTACAGATAGCGGGCGAGGTTAGAGGTCGTGCAGTAGGTGCTGAGCTGACGGTATGAGATTCTCATTGTGTGTAAGTGTAACGAGCTGAACGAGGTAAAAACGCGGTCACGAAGGCCCGGCCCGAGTATCATTCTGTTCACAATCAATTCAATTTTTAGGTATACTCAATTATGTTTTCTTTCGGTTTCTAAATAGACAAGAGTATATGTACCTGAGCCAGTCGTGTTCCAGCGTGTTCCTGACAGAGACTACTAAAGAGCAATCAGTCTGACTCTTCAATGCTTACTGGTTGGCCTTTTTGCGGGCGGCGAAAGCTGTTATTACCTTTCATTCTAATTCTATATGAAAGTTGTTCTCATTGTGTTCTCATCTCTAAGCTTAGACCCAGCCCAAGGAACAAACATCGGCCTTGGATTGTCAACTCCCTCGCTCCGTTGACCACGATTCTCGCGTGTACTCCATCTTGCAACTGCTATGGGCTACGAACCCTCTCTATATCAAAGCCCGCGATATCCTCAGGGCAGATCCACGGTCTTTTGCCTTGACTACTATGATGCGAGAATGGAGAACGGGCAAAAGGTGATACCAAAAGTCCGGCGTTCCAGCACGTAGTAGTATCAAAACCACAATATTCCGTAGCAAATCGATTGACTTGTCGGCGCATGTCCATGTGTGAATGGCCGCGACACGCTCACGTCTGAAGGCACCCACAGGGGCACTAACAGTGTACAGCCAGGGCCCAGTACGCAGGTTTGTTTGTTTGGGAGTGAGATGGTTCCTATGATAGCTGCCACTGCAAATGGAGTTGTCAGTAGCATGGTGAGGTAAAAGCGACTGGATGGCACGGACGCCAATGTATATCACAACTATACGATATCGGTGTGCGCGAGTGGAAGCCTTGGGTTTATATTTAATTTAGCGATGGCCTTGACGTCTTTCTCAGCACATTCCCTGACCAGCCTGTTGTTCAAAGCCAAATCAGTGCAGACCTTCGCCCTAGTTTATGTGTCCCTGCTTAGATTCGTGACTAGGTACAAGATCTGGATATACACGGCGGGTTGATCGCCATCAGGAACAGCTGTCTTACTAAGCGGTGACAGTCACATGTCACGCGTTACATGACGCGCCAAAATCGACTCTTGGAGGGAAAAAATTGTATTGTTGTCATAATACTATTTAGTTGCCTCCCGAGCCTTCTGTAGCATATCTGGTGGTAAAGTACAATGGCCATCATATCTCCTATTGGCCCAGGCTGCTTGACTGCCAGTAAGATACTAAGAACACACATTGAATCGATGTAGCACAGCCTGTCAATGACATGTGACCTGCCATATATGGTATATCACTTATCTTATCACATCACATGATTGCGCCAAAACTCTGGGTGAATTTTCGAACTTTGTTCCCTGACACTTACAGCAGAGTTTTGAGATGAATTAGAAAAAATGAATTTTTCAGCCACTGAGAAATAATATTGACAAAATTATTTCATACAATCTGCTCCAATAGGCCCTAAGAACAATTTGTTGGAAGGATTTTGCATGAAATGAGGATGGGACTGCAGAATATTGCATTCATTGTCAGTCACTGTCACTGCTTAGTAAGACTGCCTGTTCCTGATGGCGCCTACCTTACAACTAGTCGGAGTGAGGAGTGTCCCGAGCCCTAGCATGGATCACAAGCGAGTCGCCGGAATGTACCTTTTTACACAAGTTTATTATAGACCTATTGAGTCCTGTTCCTCAAACAACACAGAGTTCTTGAATGACAGCCTACAGATATTGGCAGCTATGTAACTATTTGTCAAACATAGATTTACCATGCGTACTGCTAATGCTGAAGACATTAAACAGTTCGATCGACTGAGCAGGGACCCAAGTGTTTCCTTGATGACCTGTTTTCCTTGCTGGCCCACAAAGGCCTCCGCGACAACTGCATCGGACGACGAAATTCTTGCTGCAAATGTAGCCTTTATCTGCCCGTTATATTCTCCGGAAAGCTAACATCTAGTTCTGTTTTAGACGAATGAAAGGCAAGAGCGCAAAGTACCAACCGACAGCGACGATAAGGGTGCACCAAGCAAGCGCGAATATGCGCGTGAGACAGGAAAGGAGCTTCTTGAGGTCCTGGAAGCTGTAGCCGAGCAAATACCTGTACCAGGAGTGGCCATAGCAGTTAAAATGGCAAATAACCTCATTCGAACGTGTGAGGCAAGTCCGTTAACTAGCTACAGATTCTAATCAATCACTTACCATCATTGAGCTATTCATCTAGAATAGCCACGCAACGTTGGAACAAGCCGAGGTCCTCAAGAAACGAATCAAGAATTTGGCAATCATTCTTGTCGATGAGCTCAAGGGAAAGAAAGCCGAAGAAATTGAACAGAAATTGCAGACAGATATTGAGCAGCTCGAGAGGTAGTTTTTCTACGAATTAGGCTGAACAAGTTAATCGTTACGTGCAACTTTCTAGTGATCTGAAGTATATCCAATCTAAATTGGACGAAATTGCAGCGCAGAATACGTTTCTGGTGATACTGTATCAGAAGTTGAACGAGGATAAAGTTCGAGGGTGCGTGGAACGTCTATCAACTGCTTTGGAAAGCTTCAATGTGAGTTGGTGTCTAAAAATGCGATCGGAATTGTTAATAATTATCTTCCTTGATTTGTAGCTATCACGTCAGATTGCAGATGCAGATGCTCTTGACCGCCTTTCTGACCAGATCATTACTTTCTATAAGCAGCAGCAGGTCACTTTGGATGAGATTCAGCGTTCTACTAAGAATATTGAAAAGAAATTCGAAAACGTGGAACGGAATATGGAATCTGTCCAAGCTATCCTTGCCGAGAGGAGGTATCAAGGCGCCGATTCGAAGGGTTTCAGTGCTCGACGAGGTGTCATCCCAGTTGCTCCAGATATCTTCTTCGGACGTGACACCATTGTCAATGACTTTGTTCAGACACTGGTCTCTCAGAAGACCAGTATGGCTCGGATCTGCCTCCTAGGATCTGGAGGCATGGGAAAGACATCGATAGCCCGCACCGTTCTCCACCACCCCTCCGTTATAGAATATTTTGGTACGGAGAACCGTGTCTGGGTACCTTGCATAAAGGCCACTTCTGTGTCTTTGCTCAAGGATACCCTTTATGATTCCCTTGGAGTGTCTCTTAATACAGGAGACCCGCTTCGTGATATCATATACGATCTAAATTCTTCGAAATCTCCCATTATCCTCTTGCTCGACAATTTTGAAACTCCGTGGAATCTTCATAGCCAGGAAGAGGTACAAGATGTCCTTTTTCAGCTAGCAGAGCTTGAGCATGTGGCGCTCTTTGTCACTATGCGGTCATCCCAACCACCTGGGGATAGCATACACTGGAAATCTGTCCATCTAGAAGCTGTTGACAAAGAAGCCTCGATTCGCATCTATGCTGAAATTGATCCCGTCGGGAGTCAAAGCCCTGAGCTAGCCTTATTGCTTGAAGAGGTTGGCCATATGCCATTAGCCATAACATTGCTAGCCAAACTTGGAAAGAAAGTCGGCTCTTCACCGGCAGCACTCCTGGAACAATATAGACAGGGTGGAACTGCGTTACTGAACCTTGGTGGGAGTGCAGAACGGAATATGGATTTTTGTATAGGCTTATCAGTTGAGAGCCTTCCCATGATGGACTCTCCTAGTGCAGCAAAACTACTGGACGTACTTGCACTATTGCCCATGGGGACTACATTGAATACCCTGTCTCAGTGGTGGGCACGCACTATAGTACCAAATGCCACTGTTTTGTCAGGGTTAGGGACACTCCTTGACACTTCTTTGGTGGAGAAGCATGCAGACACCTTTGTTGTCCTCCCAGTCATACGCCGATATGTTCTTGATCCACAACGGTTCCCTGAAAACATTCGGGAATCAACAGTCCAGATGGCATGTGCATTTCTCAAGGAGCACAATGCATCCCGGGGAGAAAGCAACTACTTGGCTCACGAAAATGCCCGTTTCTCAGAGGAGGCAAATCTACAAGGAATCCTCTTGGAAACCACAATACCCAATCCCGGTACAATCGAGGCTCTCCTCATTCTTTCAGAGCACCAGATTGAAACTCGCCCGCGGTTGGAGATTTCCCAACATGCTTTGGAGCTCTCGAAAAAGTCACAGGACCAGAAGTTGTATGCCAAAGCCTTATATTGGAATGGTCGAAATTTGACCTGCCTTGATCAGTACGAGGCGGCCCTAAAGCAGTTTCAGCTTGCTCGAGCAGCATTTCTACACATGTCAGAACGGAAGTGCGCTGCTGATGCCTTATACTGGATCGGAAATTTATCCATTCTCACCCCTGGTCCCAAAGATAATCAAAGTCTTGAAGATGCCTTGGCAGAATTCCAATCTTTGCCTGATCCAGAGGGCGTAGCAATGTGCCAGAGAGTGCTTGCACATCAATGGCATGTTGAATCAGTTTCAACCCTCACCACCACTCGGGAATTCTGCATTTCTAATAATCTCCCGCTCCAACAAGTTTATTGCTCTGAATCTCTAACAAAGACCTGCATTAACTTGGAGAGATTTGATGAGGCAAAGCAGTGGGGTTTAATTGCTCTGGAAGAAGCTAAAAAAACCCACAGCAAAGAACTTCAGGCCCCCATACTTTATGATCTTGGGATTGTATACATCTATCTAGGGGACTATGACAAAGCTGCAGAATATTTAATGGAAGGCTTGGAGAGTGGTAAGGCTTATGGGAGCCCATTGGAAATTGCTAGGATACTATTCCAGTTGGGACGTGCTTGGATGAAGAAAGGGCAGAAAGAAGATTCTCAGGGAGCATTCACAGAGACACTCAAATACTGTGAAATGCTCCAAGGATCATGGGAAGGGTCAGCATTTCAAAGGACATGCAGGTTCTACCTCGATAAACTTGAAAATCCGTCTAGAGAGCCTAACTCTGAGGAGATGGAGGACCTCGATAACTTTGGTGCCAAAGAGGATTACGTTACAGCGGGTAGTATTGCTGAGTTAGATAAGGATTAGATACCTGCAACTCGACAGCAGCTCCTCGCAGCGACTTCCTTTCCCATACCACCTGGCTCATGTGGGCCCTGCACAGCTTCAAATGCGATTGACATTCAATCAACCTTCCCATGCAGCAGCTTTTGTGAATGCATGGAATGTACACCATTCATTGATTTCGAGTTCTCGAAGTTATACGGTAACACTCGAACCAGGTTCCAGTTGACGGTTCCGAGCGGGAAAGACACCGATTGATTGTGAACCCTCTCCTCACCATATGACACCCTCTGCTTGTAACAGTAACTACGCCTGTAAATTAAACATTATGAGCTGGAATTTGGGAGGCCGCCTTCAATCTAATCTTCTCCGCTCTGAGTTCTGTGAGATTTTCAATGCTGCAGATATTTGTTGCATAGGGGAGACTCACCTCTATCCTGATGAAATCTGGCGTGCACCGGAGAACTTCTCTATGTTTTCTCAACCTCGTCCAACTGATGCTTTCGAAGATCCCTGGGGTGGTGTGGCAACTTTTGTTCGCTCAGACCTCCATGCGACGCTCCGAGAGGACTTATGTGGCCCAGACATTGTTACAATAGAAGTGGAAGGTCTAATCATTATCAACTGCTACATTCTGCCTCATAATAGTCAGACCGATTGGAGTCTTTGGACCGATACCCACCCATGGGATGCTTTACAGGAAATTTGTACACGAACTTCTGTTCTAGGAACGCCCTATATTGTCTTTGGGGATCTTAACGCTCGGACCTCCTCACAAGTCCCAGCTAAACCTCATCCACCTCGGACCTCGCCGGATTCACTTTGTACCACTCGTGGACGGGACCTCTTGGCTATGTGCACTGATTTAGATTTAACACTCCTTAATGGCACTGAGGGCATACCAGGCAATCACTCACAATGGACCTCATTCCAAAAACGGGGTAACACATATGCTACTTCTGTTATTGACTATGGATTGTGCTCGCTTGGTTGTGTCCCGTTCATTACTTCATTCGATGTATCCGCACACACAAAATGGTCTGACCATGCCTTCCTATCGCTGGACATCATTCTGCCATGAAACACCCTGCCTTCAAAACTTTCGTCCACAAAACGGAACCGCCCGGACTTCCCTTTGCCTATGGTGACACATTTGGACCACCTTCTCAACAACATCCTACACCATTCGCCCCTGGACTCAACGGAGGAACTAGGGAAGTTATTTGGATGGTCTAACCACGACCCATCACAAGGTCACGGATTGAAAGTCTTCGTTGACGGATCATGTTCACAAAATGGTCATATTGGTGCTACTGCAGGAGCAGGGGTGTATTTTGGAAACTCACACTCATTCAACTGTGCAGCTAGGATCACAGGTACTCCAACCAATAACCGTGCAGAACTTTATTCTGTTCTCGTAGCATTACAGAAAGCACCACTCCATCGTGTTCTGGACTTATCGACTGATTCAACATACGTTATCCACTCCATAGTTCACTGGTCTGTGCGCAACGCAAAGTGTGGTTGGGTATGTCTGAACGGTGATCTCTTGCGGAAGATTGTTGCCTGGATATCTGCACGTTCGGCTCCAATTTTCTTCCACCACATCAAGGGTCATTCAGGAAACGCTCATAACGATGCGGCTGATGCACTGGCCAAGGCTGGGAGAACACTGCCAATCCCAATTCCATATTCTGCATCTGACTACTACAACATTCCTATTCCACTACCTTCCTCACTAACTCCAGGTTATCCAAAAGTTACGACAGATCTATCAGAGGAAATTGTGCAGCCAAAATCAAAGCCGAAACGGGAAAACACCTACCACAGTAACAACCGTGGCCGCTCCTTCAAACGTCAACTTCAAGATGACATACTGGAACGCTTGCAGGATTGTGCTTCGGACTCCGCTGGCGCGTTCTGGAAGCTCTATAAACGCTTGCGATACCCTGGTATCTCACCAACTCTCGTTGCACTTGAGGAATTGGTCGCTACTTTTGTTCCTCGAATGAACCCTCCTGAGGTAGTGTCAGATTCATTGCGCCGTCGCCTGAAAGCAGAATGTGACTTGTGCGAAACTAGAGCGACATCGAGAGAATCTGTTTTTCCCATACTAAATCAGCGGATTACTGAAGATGATATAGAGCTAGCTAAGGCTCACCTTCTCTTATCGGATCCCACACATTCCTCAGGTGTCGACGGCGCAACTTATTCATGGTTACTTGACCTCGATAACGACATCCTCTCTGAACTCCTTAACGCATGTATTGACTCTGGGGGAGTTCCTACCGCCTGGTTAACTACATTGGTGGCAGCTGTACGCAAGAAGGGAAGGAGAGACTTCACTAATGCAAAGGAAGGAAGGAAGGAAGGAAGTTTATTACACGGCATGGTCCAAATACTGAACGCCGGCTCCGGCAGCATAAGCTGACACGGGGCCCAAACACCGAACAACGACGAGCTCGCAGTCTGCCCGGTGGGAGCTGCTGTAGATCGTTGCCCTAAGTGCGGGGGCTGTTTTACTACACTATATAATACAGTACTACAGGTGACTACATTACTTCAGTGCTCATTGAATGCTCAGGATACCTGGTTGCTTTGAGTGTAGATGGAGACTTAAATATTTATAAGGTCTCTCTGGGTCAGTATTATGGTATGTATAGTAAGTCACCAAAACTATAATCCAAGTGTCCAGAGATGCCAGTATATACCACACGCGCGAACAATACCATGAAGAGCGTGGGAGTGTAAAGGTGATGGTGTGACATGTGTGACATCAAACGAATCGCCACAGATCGCCACAGAGATTCAGAACAGTGGGTTCGAGGATGAACAACATTGTTTACTGCTTCTAAAACTGAGCAGGGTATTAATACATATGTTATTTACATCTGTGTTAAGTTTGAAGAGATTCTGAGCCTTGGAATGGGCTGGATCGTCTCGACGAGTTTGGATGACTTTCGTCATTTTTAATCTTTAATCATTTGGGCTAGTCATGTATTTAGGGTGTGCTTGTGGGTATTCTAGGCATTTATACACTTATTAGAGAGCTGTCTTTAGCGCAATCTCGTTCAGTGTGCCGTAGAAAATTTAAGCGCCCGACTAGATGATGATGGTTCGTAAGCTTGTTGAATATCATGCTATTGGGTTGGAGAGCTGCATCTTGAAGTTCTTGACTCTAATCATCCACATGAAGCTATCCGAGGCCGCTGAGAGTGCGGGAATCATCCCGCCGTCACAGAATGGTTTCCGGGAAAATCATCGTACAAACAACAACGTCTTTGTTTTGCGTACGGTCATTGAGGAGACAAGGTCAAACGATGAAACACTGTTTGTAGCCTTCGTTGACATCTCTAACGCCTTCCCATCTACTAATCGGCACCGCCTCTGGAATAAATTATATGATTACGGGATGACAGGGCGGTACTTCGATTGGCTGAAAAATCTTTACGAACAGATGTCATACTCGGTTCTTCAAGACGGTAACCTCTCTGAGAGTTTTCATGCTTTATGTGGAGTGCTCATGGGGGACCCTGCCTCTCCCACTTTATGGAATTTGTTTCTTTCATCCTTACACCTTGATAATGACCCTGATGATGCTATGCTTTGCGGGGTTCCCATATCCCATCTGGAACATGCCAATGACATCGCTATCATTTCCCGTACTGCCCATGGCCTTCAGCGCCATCTTTGTGAACTTGAACACTGGTGTAATGAAAACTTCCTCTCACTTGATGCCGACAAATCAGTTGTTATGATTTTTGGCTCACTCCCTAATCCTTTCCCTGTTATCACCATTGGAAACACCCCCCTCGACGTGAAGGACAAGTGGCCATATGTTGGCGTTTGGCTACAGTCAACAACGCCCAATCTCTTTGCAGCTCACTACAAGAACAAGCTAGCAACTGCGTATGGTTCTGCAAAAAGTATTCTTGGATGTGAACGTCTTGTGGGCCGCGCGCGCATACCTCCCGAGATTGGCCGAAAGTTGTATATGTCCCTTGTGGAATGCCACTTGACACATGCTTACGATGTTGCGGTCGATGTTGATGATGCATGTTGTCAACCTATGTATCTCACACAGAAACAACTGCTCCGACGTATCCTGGGACTCCCCAGCAACTCTGTTATTACCCCTCTGTTCACGGAACTGAATATCCTGCCTCTCCGTACCCGCCGACTGGAACTTAACCTCAAGTTCCTCTCCTATGCTATCGCTTTACCTCCCACGGACCTGGTCAGCCTTGCCTTACAGGCCAGCAGCAATTTACGCATGAGGGCTATGCCGTCCTGGCTCATGGATGTTAACTGGGCAATCAGAAATCTACCTGGGTCTCACGAGCGTCTTCCTGCTCTTCAGCTCATTGACCCAGCCTCCATTAAGCGTATCATTCACGGTATCCGCACGGCGACGTTACATCATTTGGATCACGATATCGACACTATGCACAAACCGCGCCTCCTGCGGGGACGCTTGGAACCTTCCAATGATGGCTCATCCACTCCTCATACTATCTTCCTTCGGCATTACTTGGTCTTGCTGAAAAAACCATCATCACCGTCACTCGCTCACCCGCTTATTGTGTGGTTCTCTGACGCCTTCCATTTTTCATGCATCACCAGGTAAATGCACTCTCGCAGATGGTCAGTTACCAGCAAGTTACGCCTGCCGCCAGTGCAATGCCCCATTTGAGACGCCGGAGCACGTTTTGATGCAATGTACAGCTATCCCAGCTTTGACAACTCTACGCAATGATTTTTGTACGGAGTGTCCTACCTGTAATCTGCAGCCACACCCAAACCATCATCTCAGTGACGCCGATGCTCTGTCTTCCCTCAAACGTTGTATTTTCTCATGGACCGGGGTCGTCAGAACAGCGAAATTTATCAACGAAGGTATTCAGCTCTGGTCGGAAACAGTCGAGGGAAATCAGCTTCATATTGGATCAGAGGACGACGATTAAATTCGCAACTATTATTTTATTGTAATTACATATGTAACCAGCTAGCTTGATGCTTCAAGCTTTGCTTCCATCCTGACGTTGGCTCGGCAGTCTACCTTCTCTTCGGGAGTTGAGCTCGCTGTCTTGCTGCCGTCGGGACCGGCTGTTTCCTTTACGGAACCACTTTCAGCCTTGTGCTGACTGGGCCGAGTAATCCTAATCCTAATCCTAATCCATTTGTCCTCGCTCTACTAGAAGGAACGAGGAACGGTCCATTCCAAATCCACATCCGGAACTCTGAAGCCGTGTGAGCTTGCGGAAGTGAAGCTCTGGAACCCATGCTCCGTACGCGTTACGTCTATATGTTCTTGAAACTGAGACGTTGAAAAGAGCCAAGTAACGAGGAACGATCACTTACGAAACCAAACGGTCCGAACTTCAAAGCCAGCAAAGCGAAACCCGCAAGCTCTCACTAGCACTACCCAAAACGCAAACCTAATTTCCACACCACGTCCACATCCCATCCTCTCAAATTCGATACAATCCTCGAAAAGCCCCATCGCCTCCCTATCCTTTCCGCCACATACGCATTCACAATCTTTCCAACTCATATAGAACCCTCCTACTACCCCCATCTGCCTTCCGTCGCCGGCACCCAAATCCTCGCAACTAACCTCAGGCAACTCCCCACCCTCGACATACCATCGCTATAACAACACGAAACACGTCTTTTCGGCGTGTAGAACACTTCGTGTACTAGGGATACGCGGGTGAGCTCGAGAGGGTAGGGACGGTGGGTTGTGAGGTCGTAGGTGGAGTCGAATTTGCAGCCGTAGAGGGTTGTGTGGAGGGATATGGTGGCGGTGAGATTTCGGGGGTGGGTTTCGGCCTCAGATGTGATTTCGGTTTGGGGAGAGATTGATAAATGATACGGCGCCTGCGATGGCGATGTATTAGAGGATGTTGACGTACGTGCGGAACGTGGATGTCTCGGTATCGGGCAACGTTTCGAGTAATCCGAAGGAAGCGGTATACCGCATAGGATTTTCGTAGTTTCGAGAAACCAGCGGGACGGTAAATCTCGCATAAGTGCTGGCGGTTTTTGGCGTAGAGATTGAAGCTTGAAGGGCCAGTGTAGGAAACAAGAGTTTGTTGGCTAGGAATGGTTGGATGGCGTGTGTTGGGGCGACTGGATGACTGTGAGATATGATACGTTAGAAGTTTGTTTTAGGTAGCGGCCAGGCTTCAGGAAGAAAGGCATACCCTTGATTTGCGTATTGTTTTCCTCGGAAAAGAAGATATAAGCGTTTCACCGCCGTTGGAACTACCAATGTGATATGAGCTATATATACGAAGCAGCTTTTCTTGATAAAGGCCTGTCCGGATCCAGTTCTTCTTTTTGCGTGGTATAACAACGACCAGTCTACACTTGACTGACAAGAGGAGTTACTACTGTCATAAGCGTTAGTGCCAAGTATCCTGATAGCATGCTTCGAGCGTCATCTGGTGGGTTTTCTGGAGGAAGAAAATAAAACCAAAGTAGTTAGAACAAAACACACGCCATAATCAAATAGCAAAGACAACGAACTTGTGAGATTATCTTAGTTATTGAGAAGGCCGGTGGTAAAGAACAACAGGTTTGACGGTGACTGGTAACTCGCTGGCCGCTGCGCTTCGAATCCTTCGATGGGTCCAAGCTTCACGGTGACGCGAATGTTTATTATTCTAAGGCATTCTGTTGGTCTTTTTATCTCTTTTTTGACGGATTGGGAAGAATACACTCACATCTGCTGGAGGAGAGAAGGACGAACGAGATTACATATTTGTTTGGCGCTTTTTTCCCTAATCTTATCTAAAATGCTAATCTGATGGCCCATCACATCGATAATAATATGTACACGTTCGTAGTGCCGGCTTTCTAGTTCATTCATTCATTGGACCGTATGGTAGCTGCTTATGCGCTTATGGTGGTGCCTTTGTCCCTTTGTAATGAAGTAGCCAAGCTTCGAGAAAATCAGAACTTGGCTACTACGAAGGACTCAGCGGCAAACTTACAATGGCCTGGACATCGGAATATTGGAGAACCATCCCGACTGGTCCTACTGGATTTAATCCAAGCGCGCGAACCGTAACACCGAATTAAATAATGTGAATCAGATTGGTTTTTCTTGGAAAGCCAGTCAGCATTTATGCATATATGCCTTGTTACTAAGGATAAGTGCAAGTCGAATTCCCAGTATCACCAATCTGCATTCCTTCATGGGTGTCTTCAAGTCGTATGCGCCTATATTTGATTTCGGGTCCCCCAAGTTTCCGAGTACGGTAAATCCCGTCCAATGCACTTCCTTCTCATAACTTCGTGAGCTCAGCGTGTAGCTTGAGCCTTGAATGGTTTTCCTGGTCATGAGCATTTCTCGTCCTGGGTTCTTCCTCGCTCGAGCTTCGAACGCTTGGCTCCATGATGTGGCAATGCCTATTATCTCTGACCAAATACATATTAACAGAGGCAGAGTACTATTTCCGTATACAAGGGACATTCTGTCGGAAGCTCACAAGTACCAGCGAAGGATTTTTCCACAGGCATCGAGCATTCGTAGAGCTTGATGAGAGGGAATACAAATTTTGGCCCGGTTCTATACTCCCGAAGTAAGTCAATATAACAGTATCGTAGGCGCAGAAATTCGGCAGAATGATGTTTCACTCTTAACCTGGAATACCCCCTCTAGGCTATCTCGAGATCCTCCCTCCCGGTGTCGTTCTCCTTACGCTCATACATATCGAAAGCTTAGAAGAGAGACCGAACGGTCGTTTACAAAACCGAAAAGGGCGGTGTGATCTTGCGTAGCCTAGGATTGGCCAGCTTTCAATGCCCAGAACGCAAACCTATTTACACTGCTATCCATATATCATACCCTTTATGAATAACATCCATCTAATCTACAGTGTAACTTGAGACAAAACACTACAGTTCCAGCGTGAGGCACTAGAAATAGCAAACGAGAAGAGAAATTTATGACAGAAATATATGCAATTACAATACCATAGATTCGGAAGCGCACGAAGGACATTACTCAATCCACTATACCTGCACTCCATTTGTTCCAGCAACTACCACGCTCAAACCCTCCGCATCCAACATCCGAAGTGGTTTATAGATGTCTACATTAACTTCCCGTGAGGTAAACTTGAGAACAACAGATCGAATACAACTTCTCCCCATCGCTAACATCTCACCAGATCGATCCGAAACCAGGTTTTAAACCAGCGCGATTGAACCATGCTGACAAAACCAGCATCGTCAAATGGATAAGCAGGTTGGTACCGCAAATGGAAACTCTGTAATTTCGGAACTAGGGAGATGGAAGCGGATTGGTGGTGACGTGAGTTAGGGTCGAGATGAGATGAGAGGTGATTGGATTCTCGGAGCCTCCATACTTGTCGACTTTGAAATCGAATTCAAAATTAAGTAGAGTCGGCATGACTCGAAGGGCCGCATAAGGTCCAGATCAGACATAAATATTCCTCGAGCGCGAATGTGGTGAGTATACAAGATGATCTTGAGATGAAGGAAAAAAAATATCTGCTGGCCAGTCATCGAGCCATATACGACCAGGTGATTCAAGGAAGGAAAAGTTTGAAGAAAGGGAACATCAATTCCGACGATGAGACGTCCATGGTCAACAACGTAATGTTGGGCCATGTTCCCATGCCACCCTGCTCTAGATTTGCATTTCTCAAGTCATTGATAGGACGCCCCACCTCGAAGGATTTAAGACGAGGGCAGCCATGGAGAGCGTTTACCACATCCGTTATAGTTGACCGGAGACCAAGATTGAGATAGTCTACTTGACTGTAAGGGATCCTGGATGTTCGCCCCTGGGGCCACCTGGCGTAAAGTGCGTGGAGTCTCGGGCAGTGCTCGAAACAGTCCCAACTCGTCCGATGTGGTATTCCAGGGAATACCCAGTTGTTCGAGTATAGGAAAAACGCAGTTGGGAGAGTATACCATAATACGTTAATGAGAAATCTCCCTGATACCTGAACGTTTTCCAACGCCACGCGTGCCGTGTAAGATCGATTAGGGAAGGAAAATCTCCTTGGGGTTCACCATAGATATCCAGTAAAATAGTTAAACGGCCAATCACCAGACCGGTCCAAATACCGAGTAACGGTATCAGTAAAATCCAGCCAGGGGCTTCGCTTGCCAAATTGTAGCAGAGTGTATCTCCACCTTCAGATTAGTCCACAAAGTGGGTGATGATAGTGCAAGTGTGCGCCAACGGAGGCATACGGAGCTGATTGCCATCGCAGGAAGGTAGGTGATGGCAGGAGATTTGAGTCTAGTGGGAGGAGCTTCGGCTGACAGCCACGGGTAGCATTGGAGAAGATTGTTATCACATACGTACTCGAAGATGCGCAATAAAGTTTCGTTTGGCAGCTTCCGCAACGGTGAGAGCAAAGAGAATAACAAATCTCTTTGAGATTCAAGGCGATTTTGTTCCGCTTGAACAAGCCCGCGTTGCTCTGAGTCGGTGATGTGGGCCACTTGCCGCTGATGATCTTCGATATCTTTATCAGCCAAGGCCAGCATCGTCCAGAGCTTATTGGCATATTCCGGGTGACCACAAAGGGTCCAAATTCGAAGCGAAGATCGTGGATGTAGTGTAAATATTTCCTCAGAGTTGAGGTGCACACGGATTTGCGAAGGGTTGCCACTCTGTGCGCAAGGTGGAGGCATTGAAAGAGAAGTTTATTCAAATAAGCGCCAAAGCTCACGGGTAGCCGCGCCAAGCAAGGCAGTGTAACGTTGAACAAAGCAAGATAATGAACAAAGAATCTAAGGCAGAAATTGGAAACAAATACATTGAAGACCTGTCGAAGACCAAACTTCCAAAAGCGTATTGAGCTACCCAAATTATTATACCTGTATTCCATTCGTTCCGGCGACTACTACTCTCAGGCCCTCTGCATCTAAAATCCGGAGTGGTTCATAGATATCTGCGTTTACTCTTCGATCTGGAAAACTTGAGAACAACAGATCGGATACAACTTTTCCCCAGTGCTGACATCTCAGTAGCTAAAGATGAACCCGGTTTGAACCAACGCGATTTGACCAAAATAACAAAAGCAACATGATCGAAGTCATTGCCGGATCCTTCGTCGGAAGCCATCGTCGGAGCCATCGTCGGAGCCATCGTTGGACGCGTCGTCGGACCCATCATCAGAGGCATCGTCGGATGCATCATCGGATGCATCGTTGGAGGCATCGTCAGATGGATGGTTGCATTTAAATCTCCAAGTCAAATGAAGACTGTGTAATTTTGGAACGAGGGAGTTGGAAGCCGATTGGTCATGATTCAGGCTTGAGAGGAAATGTGAAGTGATTGGACTATGGTACTCTGGGAAATAGTCGGGCTGCAGCCTATCCTCAACTTCAAGATGAAGTAGGGCTGGCATGAGTCGAAGGGCCGCAACAAGGTCCAAATCAGACAGATGTATGCCCCGGAGCGCGAATGTTGTGATCATACAAGATGATCTGGAGACAAATGAAGCAAAAGAATGGGCTCGCCAGTCATGATAGCCTCCATCTAGCACAAAGTTTATTTAAGGAAGGAAGGTTGAAAAAGGAAAACACGATACGTGACGATGCGCCAGTTGCAAGAGCAACTGATGTAATGTCACTCCATGTCCCCAGTTCACCCTTCTCTAAATTGCGACTGGCATAACATAACTCAAGGGATTTTAGAGAAGGGCAACTGCGAAGAGTTTCCACCATATCTACACATGACCGAGTATAAAAATTGATACGATCAAGTTGATTGTAGAGGAACGTAGATGTTGGCCCCACGGGCTCGGAGGTGGAAAGTACACTGAGTCTCGGGTAATGCTTGAAGCAATCCAACCCCCTTGATACGATATCAATGTCCAATCCTTCGAGTGATGGACAGTGCAGGTGAGACAGTGAGCTGTACTCCGTTAATGAGCAATATCCCCGGTAATTGAACGTTTTCCAACGATGAGCATGGCATGCAAGGTGGATTAGGGAAGGAACCTCTGGAAGGTAAGATGGACCATAGATAGTAAGTGCAAGCTTTAATGGCGAATCACATGATCTAGAGAGATATCGAGTAACTGTGTCAACGAAACCAACCAGGTTTTGTGCTTCATCCAAGGACATGTTGTGTGTATTCACTGTTATATTTGCCCACAAACTAGGTGACGACAGCACAAGTGCGCGCCAACGAGAGCATACTGAGCCGATTGCCATCGAAAGGAAGGTAAGTGATGACGGGAGTGTTGTAGATTTGAGTCTGTACTGGAATGTTCTAGTACTTTGTTAGTATTACTCATTACTTACTCAGCCTACTTACCAGTACTATGTAGAATATTCTAGAAGGTATTGTAAGTAGTATAAATACTGTAGAGGTCCTGGGGGAGACCCAGACAATTGTACTAAAGGTCTAACAACCGAGTGCACAAGTGTAACCAGATCACTTATTCCACAACACAATTGTCTACTTGGTGCACTAACTTGGATCTGCTTGTCTCGCTTACTCGCTTACCCTATCTCCATTGGCAAAAACGGCATTACAACTTACAAGTACACTTATGCTATACCTGCACTCCATTGGTTCCAGCAACGACTACTCTCAAGCCCTCTGCATCCAAAATCCGAAGTGGTCTGTAAACGTATGCATCAACTTCTCGCGAAAGAAACTTGAGAACGACAGATCTAATACAGCTTCTCCCCATTGCCATGATCCCCGCACATAAATCCGAACCAGGTTTATGCCAACGCGATTGAACCATGTGAATGAAAGTTGCGTCTTCGAATGTATCAGTAGAGTTGTATTTCAAATGAAGACTGTCTAATTCTGGAACTATGGACGACGTGGATTGGTCGTGAATTAAGTTTGCGATGAAATATGGAGTGATAGGATTCTCTGGAGGTGGATACGGGTCAACCAGGTCAACTTCGAGATGAAGTAGGGCCGGCAAGACTTCAAGGACTGCAATAAGGTCCACATCAGACATACATATGTCGCGAAGCGTAAATGCAGTGATCATACAAGATGATCTAGACACAAATGAAAGAAAAGCATCTGATGGCCAGGAAATCTGGTCGCCCTCCACTACCAGGTTATTCAGCGAGGGAAAGTTCAGGGAAGAGAACATTATTCTGCACGATGCGCGGTCCGCAGTAAGTGACACGATGTTGGGCCATGTTCCCAGAACGCCCTGTTCTAGCTCATCTTTGCTGGCCTGGAGATGGCGTGACTGGAGAGATTTAAGCCGGGAGCAGCTGCGAAGAGCTTCCACCACATTGTTCAACGACTGGCCATAAAAATCGAGATGTTCTAGTGTGCCATAGAACACCCTGGGTATTGGCCTGACGGCCCAAGTGGACAGCGCACGGAGTCTCAAGCCATCCTCGAAATGACCCAACTCTTTTCGAATCAGTAATATCCAACTCTGCAAAGCAACGGAAAAGCGCACTTCGGAGGGCATGCCGTACCCCGTTAATGAGTAGTGCCCCGATACTTCAGCGTTTTCCAACGCCAGGCATGCTGTGCAAGGTGAATTAGGGAAGAAATTTCCGTAGCATTAGCTGAGCCGCATATAGCAAGCTTCAGCCTTAGCGGCAAACCATCCGATCTCTTCAGATATCGGATAACTGTATCGGCAAAACCGACCGAGGTTTCCGATTCTAGAGTGTGCGTCTCCACTACGAGGTTTGCCCATAAACTAGGTGAGGACAGCGCAAGTTCACGCCAACGGGAACATACGGAGCTGATGGCCATCGAAGGAAGGTAAGTGATGACGGGAGATGTGATTTCGGTGGGAGGCTTTTGACGGAACGGCCACGGATAACATTGGAGAAGATTTTCTTCACATACGTGCTGGAAAGAGGCACAACAAAACTTCATTTGGCAGCTTCCGCATCGGGGAGATCAAGGAGAGCAGCTTGGCTCTTTGCGCTTCAAGGCGAGCCATTTCAGAAACATGATCTTCGAAATCTTTGTCCGCCAGAGCTAATAAATTCCTGACCTCCTCTGCACGCTTCCGGGGTAACCGCGGATGGTCCAAATTCGAAGCGAAGATCATGGTCCAATGCAGATAGTTCTTCGGAGCTGAGGTTTACCCTCAAAGGCTTACATCTTGTGCAAGATGAAGTCATCTGGAAGAAGTTAATATTGGGAAAGAAGTTTATTCGGACGCCAGAACAACTAGACTGCTTCGGAATCAGTATTTACTTGACTCGGGCTAGGAATAGACTCGCCTAGCTTCGTGGTTGGTACACACGGATACGCTGTTCTGAACTTCTAAAAGAGAGATGCGGAGTTTTTTCGTGGTAAAAAGCAGACGACCTGGAAAAACAACAGTAAATTATTGGTTTGCTCGAGTAAAAGAGGGGGACGCACCACAGCACTGAGTGCCAGTATTCCTCTCAGAAGGTCACTGGGAGGAGACAAATCAATAAAAATTTTAAAGAACCTGAAGCAACGCAGGCTGAAAGACTCGCCTGAGGCTGCAAAAACCAGTAAGTCTGTAAGAACGAGACGAAAATAAAAAGTTGAGAGAAGAAATGGAACCAATTTAAAATTGAAATCGTGGCTGTCAGCCTAAAATCATGAAACGATCATGTGAGCTGTCAGAGTTTCAATGGACTTGGTTATACAATTGTGATAAGTGGAGCAAGGAACAAGGAACAAGGGAAGAGATACGCCTTAAGCCCTCTCAAGCCCTAATCACTTCACCACGGTCCACCCCTCATCGATTATCAATCGCCCTCAACGCCCAATGAATGCATGATCAGAACATGGATTCAACATGCAATACGATACATACTCTCCAAACCATTACAGAGAACGCTAACTAATACAGTAAGACAGAATGCTAACTAATACAGGAGGCAGCAAGAGAACATATTATGGTTCGAAAGGGCGTTACTGTAGTACTACGGTACGGTGCCCGACCAGGCTCAGGCCGGATTTCGTTAGCTTCCATTGATTCAACTGTTGTAAGTGTCATATAAGTTTCGTAAAGCTCTGGGCACTTCAAAGTATATGTCTATTTTTGGGCCATCACTTACCTTCGATGGACCGTGGCCCACCTCAACATCTACGGTGCCCGACCAGGCACTCCAAAAGTGGCCAAATTTCAATCGAGCAGAAATGTCAACTGAAAAGTCACGTGTTTCTATACAAGGCATATCGACAGTCACCTGATATTTCCCACGAGCTTATATGGCTTATCGAGAATCACGTGCTTCTATCAGTGTCCTTTTCTGCTCGGTAGAAATTTGTCCACTTTCGGAGTGAGGCTCAGGCCGGTTTTTTTTTCAGTAACCATTTATTCATTGTCATAAGTGTTCACTTAGGTTGCGTAATGCTCTCGGCACTCGTTTTCGGCCATCATTGCCATTGACCTGGCATACTATATACCACATTCGAGACTGTAGGGTAGCTTGTACACAGTAAAAAGTAGCAAAGACTCCTCCGATAGGCCTAGAAGATAGCTGGGGTGCTAAATCATTGATGGTCAAATTGAAAAGTTTTGACCGGAGTCTGTAGGTATTTAGTATCGATCCAAATTTGGATGATCACTGTCGACGTTGACGTGACTCGTGAGGCTCATTACTACAGTGGACCAATCAGCCCAGATTTGTTACTGAGTAGATAGCTTAAACTTAGAGTCTGAGTATAATTTACAACTAGCTTATCACGTAGTGAGTTCTTGAGTGAGTTGGTACTACTGAGCCATGTATTTGACCAACAGCATGAACTAAGTAGACTCAATGTTATGGAAAATCCAGACACATGAAGTCCCTATGTTCAACATGCTGGAAACATTTTTTAGGCATGCAAACTCAGTGAGAATAAAAGTAAGCAAAAGAGGGAAGATGTGTATTTCCTCAGGAGTCAGTTCCTCATTCACATTCAAGCACAATGCCTAACTCTGAAGTTGCTCGGAAGATGAGATTGCGTCTCAGCTACTCAACTCTGACCCAGATTATATTACAGACTTAGAAGAGGAAAGACTAATGACAATCATAATCGGAAAAGGGTTAAAATTCTTCTCTAAGTCTTGCTCTAAGTATGATAAGTACTACAAAGCCTATCAGCACTTATCCGGCTGTAAGTAGTGCCAGCTATCAGCCTGAGCGCTAATAGTACGAATATGACATGCCAGTGTTCGCCTTAAGGCCTTAATTAAGGGCTCTGACCGGGCTGAAGGCCTTAAGCATTAATTGGACCTTAGATTAATTTGAAATTAAGGTCAATTTAAGTCTTAAAAACAAAATCCCCAACCAGGGCCCAATCCACTTCTCACAAGGATTTTCAGTCATCTTACACTGTATTATGACTTTGAGAAGCACTTTTATGACCTAGGAATACATTCTCTGGATGTTCACATGCTCCCCTTATGCTATCAAGGCTACCTGATGGATATCATGACACCAAAATTACCTTGAAATTATTAAACATACTCATATCAATAGCAATAGAGAGAGATGGTCTGAATTGGTCCTGAAAAAGCCATGCAAGATATGCAGGATTAGTAGCAATTAGTGCACAAACTTGTCCTGGCAGTCATGTGATGATACTTAATTTGACCTTAATTTAGTGCTCTTAAGGCCTCTCTCAAAGTTAGGCCCTAAGCCCTTAACAAATTAAGAGCTTAAATTAATTTAGACTTAGGCCTTAAGGCGAACACTGTTCAGACATGCCAGCACGGCAGCCGGGCAAGCGGCTGTGCCTATAGACCTATCTCTTTGCTACCTTTCACTGTGCGCACGCTACTATACGCCAAAGGCTTTCTCATTGTTATAAAAGACAAGGAAAATGGTATATTTAGTATGCCAGGTAATGGCAGTGATGGCCGAAAACGAGTGCCGAGAGCATTACGCAACCTAAGTGAACACTTATGACATATGAATAAATGGTTGCTAAAAAAAACCGGCCTGAGCCTGGTTGGGCACCGTAACGGTGCCCGACCAGGCTCAGGCCGGATTTTCGTTAGCTGCCATTGATTCAACTGTTATAAGTGTCATATAAGTTTCGTAAAGCTCTGGGCACTTAGTATATGTACGGTGCCCAACCAGGCTCAGGCTGGATTTCATTAGCTTCCATTGATTCAACTGTTGTAAGTGTCATATAAGTTTCGTAAAGCTCTTGGCACTTAGTATATGTCTATTTTGGGCCATCACTTACCTTCGATGGACCGTGGCCAGTGTACTATACCACTCCCTTTGTATCCTATAATAGCAATAAAGCCTTCTATTTGAGACTGGGGTAGAGTAGTGAGTGCACTGTGAAAGACGGCGAAGATTTCAATACACTTAGAGGCACAGCCACTTACTTGGCCGCAGTGCTGGTGGCAAGTCACGGCCCTGCGCGCGAAATTATCTACGGTCAAAGACTTTTCGGTTTAACCGTAGATAATTTAGCACGCAGGGCCGGCGGCACAAGCTGAAAAGTCTTTTGACCGTAGATAATTGATGTCAGGTGATCCAATATAGTGCACAGCTTCTTACCTATGGCCAAAGCTAGAAATCTCTGTTGGTGATTCAATACAGTTAGTGTAGGGAATGAGCAAAGTTTTGAAATGAAATCCAACCTGGATTTGGTTGGCAACCGTAGCTGCATGTGTGTAGGTTGTGCATTGCCTCATGCTGTTCTCTAATTATAAATTTAACTATTCTTAACCTTCACGAGGCTTTGCGCAGTAGTTTCGGTAGTTTCAGGTCAACATTTGCTTTATCCTTTGCCTTGCCTTGCCTCATTCTGTTTTCTAATTTTAGTAGTTTTGGGTCAACGTTTGCTCTATCCTTTGCCTTGCCTTGCCTCATTCTGTTTCTAATTTTAACTCTAGCTATTCTTAAAAATCGTGAGGCCTAATGCACCCACCATGATGTAGTACACATTTAATGTCACTTACCTACTACCTTTGCCTTTGGGCTATGGCTGTGTGGTGAGGTGATAACCGACTTAATTATTGGCTGCAGAAATGACTCGAGGTGAGAAGGGTTGAGCTGACTGAGACAAACCCCAAGCGAACTCACAGCAGACTCGAGACTGAGCACCAAACGAGTGAGATACCGGCCACGATCTCATCGCTGATGCGTTGCTTGCAGAAATGACTATAAAACCTCTATCCAAATTGCGCATTGGCTGTACTTTTCACTCTTTACTTATTCTTATTTATGCCTTTCTGCCCTACTTGCTCCCAGGAATACACAGGTCTTGCTGTAAGCACAAACTGTGCAAAGTGCTGTGCGATATTGGCAAATCCAAAGATTACTGACGTTGAGAGAAAGAAAATTTTGGTATGTTGGCTGTGCCTCTAAATGTATTGAAATCTTTGCTGTCTTCCACAGTGCACTCACTACTCTACCCCAGTCTCAAATAGAAGGCTTTATTGCTATTAAAGGATACAAAGGGAGTGGTATAGTACACTGGCCACGGTCCATCGAAGGTAAGTGATGGCCCAAAATAGACATATACTAAGTGCCCAGAGCTTTACAAAACTTATATGACACTTACAACAGTTGAATCAATGGAAGCTAACGAAATCCGGCCTGAGCCTGGTGAAGAGGAGGCACCCTCCACAAGCAAAAAGACTAACGACAATCATAATTGGAATTTCTAGCTTTGGCCATAGGTAAGAAGCTGTGAAAAATTGCTCACACCGAGGGTCGGCTTGGGCATAAAGTCTTTGACCATAGATAATTTAGCGCGCAGGGCCGTGACTTGCCACCGGCACTGCGGCCAAGTTGGCTGTGCCTCTAAATGTATTGAAATCTTCGCCATCTTTCACAGTGCACTCGCTACTCTACCCCAGTCTCAAATAGAAGGCTTTATCATGATTGCTATTAAAGGATACAAAGGGAGTGGTATAGTACACTGGCCACGGTCCATCGAAGGTAAGTGATGGCCCAAAATAGACATATACTAAGTGCACAGAGCTTTACGAAACTTATATGACAGTTGAATCAATGGAAGCTAACGAAATCCGGCCTGAGCCTGGTTGGGCACCGTAAGTACTCATGAACTACACCTGTGTTCCATTCGTTCCAGCAACTGGCACTACTCTCAATCCCTCCGCATCTAAAATTCGCAGTGGTTTAAAGATTTCCGCATCAACCTCTCCCGTATCACACCTGAGGATGACCAAGCGGATAGAACTCCTCCCCATTCCTAACATCTCCACAGATAAATCGGAACCTGGTTTGAACCAACGCGATTCAACCATTCTGACAAAAGCGGCGCCGTCAAATGCATCAATAGATACAGATGTCAAATGAAGACTGTGTAAGTTTGGAACAAGCGAGATGGAAGAAGATTTGTGGTGAGTTAGATTTGAGAGAAGATGTGAAGTGATTGGACTCCGGTGCTCTGTGGAATGTTTAGGCTGCAGTTTGTCGTCGACTTGGAGATGAAGTAGGGCTGGCATGGCTTGGAGGGTTGCAATGAGGTCCAAATCAGACACAGATAGGCTCTGGAGCGTCAACGTAGTGATCACACAAGACGATCTGGAGACGAATGAAGTAAAAACACTAACTGACCAGACTGGCTCATCTTGGCGATCATAGGTGCCTTTTACCACAAGATTCCTTAAGGAAGGGAGGTTGAAGAGGAAAACATCATAACTGATGATTTACCAGGCACATTAAGCAATGCAATGTTACCGTGACACCATGTCCCCTCTGGACCAGGGACGATATACCCTAATTCGAGAGATTCCAGGGAGGGGCAGCTGCGAAGAGTGCCAGCCAAATCTGATAGTGTCTGGGGCCCACATCCGAGATGATCTAGTTGAGCTAATCGACTGTAGACAATCTCGGATTGTTGATTGGGCCAGAAAGTAGAAAGTACACGGAGTTTTGGGCAATCGTTGAATCAATCCAAGTCAGGCACTGTAACATCATCAATAAAACTCAACAAGGGAAAGCGCAGTTCAGAGAGGATGTCGTAATCTGTTAATGAGTATCCCTTGAACGTGAACGTTTTCCAACGCCAAGCATGCTCTGCAAGGCAGATCAAGGAAGGAATTTCCTTATACTCAGTTGGACCAACTATACCAAGTACAAGCCTTAGTGGCCAGTCACCTGATATTTCCAGATATTGAGTAACTGTACCAATGAAGCCAGCAAAGGTCTCAAACAACTCGTCTTCATCTAAGGACGTAGTGTACGTCTCCACTCTTATATTTGCCCACAAACTAGGTGATGACAGCGCAAGATTACGCCAACAAGAGCATACGGAGCTGATTGCCATTGCAGGGAGATCACGGATGACGGGAGATGTCATTTCAATGGCAGGACCACGGTTTTCGAATTCCCCTTCTAGCCCCCATGGATAGCATTTGAGATTATTTGTTTTGCATACGTCCTGGAACATGAGCAATAAAGTTTTGGCTGGCAGCTTGCGCATTGGTGAGAGCAATGAGAGCAACTGGGCTCTCTGTGTGTCAAGGCAAGCTATTTCGGAATTATGACATTCAATGTCTTTGTCCACCAGAGCCAACATGGTCCTGAGCTCGTTCGTTTGTTTTGGGGTAACCACAGATGGTTCAAATTCGAAGCAAAGATTGTGTTCCAATGCAGAAAGTTCCTCAGAGCTGAGGCTGACGGGTATTCCTAAAGAGCTAGCATGTCCTGGGCAAGGTGGCCTCGTCATTTGGGAAGAAAGGGTTTCTGAATACTAAAGCGCCCAAACGTTAGCTGCGTTCTCACTCGCACGAGGCAAAAAACACTGCATCCGCGGCACATATGGCGCAATGAGTGCCACTGAATTCAAAAGTTGTATTCATACAAACACACCTCTACCCGGTTCAAGCCTGGTTCAAGGACATCGATTCCGAAAGGGACTCGGGGTACTGTGACAAGTTGCAATACCAATTTATTATACCTTCGCCCAGTCGTTCCAGGCTTCAGCTTCGGCAGCCACCACTTGTATATTGACAATGTTCAAATCGAATTTGAACGCTGTGAATGCGGTTTTATCGGCCGATCCCTCCGAGTTTGATTCCTCATTCCTGATCCACTAAACCTAGGCCTAGACCTAACTACAGCTCAGCGCTCAGTGCTCATCAACACCAACGACAAACTAACACCCATGCAGCATGAGGTACCACCCCTGACGAAAAAAGAGCTTAAATTTGCTCCTTCAACAACACATCCAGATCTAAGCATCTAATAGTCCTGGTAACACCCCCGTATCACGGCGCAATACCACCCCCGACACAACGAAACAAAAAGAAAAGTTATTCTGCCTTGGATACCGGATACAATCAAAATCGTTCCAGCGTCGACATGATGGATGTAAGCATGTCCAATTGTCATCGTGCTATGGAGAGCTAGGAAGCGCCGAGGAACAAAGAACGGTCAGGAACTGGACAGCCTGACCATAAGGCCATAGCTTTGAAGCCGTGCGGGTTGGCCTGGCAATTCCAGCAACAGACACATCCGCTCGAGACCTCATCAATCATCCCCTATCGCCATGTTCCATAATCAACTATTGTCATCTCATTCCCTGAGAAGCACACAAACTTCCCCAACTCTTCTGGCAATATTGCTACCACCGACATGTCATCACTGTACTCATCAATATGACCAAACACGTCTTCTCAGTATTACAGTAGAACACCTGGCTGACGGACACAATGTGCGTGAGCTCAAGAGGTATGGACATTTGGTTGTGGCGTCGTGGAGGCAAGGAGCGTGGGCGGAGCCGAATTTACTGCCGTAAAGGGTTATGGTGGCAGTTACTATTAGTTTTTGCACCTCATACGCCCAGTAAACCTAGGTAGTAGCCTTTGACATGAGGGGGATGATGGCATGGCTGTTGCTATGCGGATCCCTTATTGTACAGTAGCGCAATAAAAGTGCTATATTTCGAACAAACTTTGAATTCAAGGACCTCTTGGGTACGGGTCCTGGCACTACCACACGTCATTGTGCTGTCACCTCCCGCCACTGGGACATCTCGGTCATTGTCGTAATTGTTGAGCTGGGGCACTGTTACATCTATCTACATCCTAGGCCGCCAGGTATCTAGCACACAAACTAATCCTTTCTGAGCCATTTGAGACGCTGTTTGGCGCCTCCAAGTCATAAGAACACATTGAGAAAGAGTGTCATCAAACTACAAGTATGCAGTGGACAAGTTTGAGGTATCTGGAGCGCTTTGGCACAAGCAAGCTACCATAAATTTATCAGAGTCTTAAATACCCAGTGCCTTAAGGTACTGACATGTACCTCTTACTGGAGTCTTCCTCGTTCTACCCTACCTTCTCATCTTCCATGTGTAGCAGTTTATAAGTCATGTATTGCTTGTATATTGTAAGTATGTAGTATATAGCAGTCAGGGAGGGTTTCTACATAATTCAGAGGGCTAGATATTGCTTTGTGGTTGTGGAACGATGAGGAAAGGCTGAAGATTGAAGCGTGTGAACATACCGGAAACGTTTGCCGGTGCTTCCACTCGTTGTTTCAAACGGTGAACAGAGGAAGAAAATAATTTCTGATTGAGTGCGGACCTCACGGAAGCTTATGGTGAGGTGCACTCGTCCTACTTTAGGACAAAACTACATTCAAATATAGTAGAAGTAGCTTGATATCTCTTTCCTCATGAAATAGATGCATTTAAACCCATACTCGCTATCGAAAACAGTGAGCTCGCAGAAGAAAGACTTGTACTAGGGCCTTCACACTTGAGCAATGGAACCATATACAGTTGCTTTTTATGACCTAATAGATCTGGCCATATTGAAGTGGTCTAACGATCTGGATACTACTTTACTTACATTTGTTTAAGTCGTTGTACTTACCTTGATCTTTAAAGACCTGTTACCTGCTTGAGACTGTTAACCATTTTCAACAATTCTGATTTTGTTATATGATGCTGATATAGTGTGTGCAACTCCACTACCAGTATATCAGACCTGGAGGCGAAGTCGTTCCCTCTTGAGTACACTGTTTTGTATAATGAGCATGAGTTATAATGCATCTATTTCACAAGGAAGAAAATATCAAGCTACTTCCAGTGTATTTGAATGTAGTTCTGTCCTAAAGTAGGACAAGTGCACCTCACCATGAGCTTCCGTGAGGTCCGCACTCAATCAGAAATTATTTTCTTCCTCTGTTCACCGTTTGGAACAACGAGTGGAAGCACCGGCAAATGTTTCCGGTATGTTCACACGCTTCAATCTTCAGCCTTTCCTTGTCGTTCCTCAACCACAAAGCAATACCTAGCCCTATAAACTATGTAGAAGCCTATATACTACATACCTACAATCTAAAAGCAATGCATGACTTATAAATTGCTACACATGGAAGATGAGATGGTGAAGTAGAACGAGGAAGACTCCAGTAAGAGGTACATGCCAGTATCTTAAGGCATTGGGTATTTAAGACTCTGATAACCTTGAGGTAACTTGCTTGTGCAAAGCGCTCTTCAGATAGCTCAAACTCATCCTTGTACTTCGATGACACTCTTTCTCAACATGTTCTTATGCCTTGGAGGCACTCTGAGTCAAATGGCTCAGAAAGGATTAGCTATAGTTTGTATGCTAGATACCTAGGATAGACACAACAGTGCCCCAGCTCAACGATCATGACAATGACTGAGACGTCCCAGCGGCGGGAGGCGGGAGGCGGCAGCGCAATGACGTGAGTGGTGTATTGATTCTAGTGCCGGAAACGTACCCGAGAGGTCCTTGAATTCAAAGTTTGTTTGAAATATAGCACTTTTATTGCGCTACTGTACAATAAGGGATTCGCATAGCAACAGCCTATGCCATCATCCCCCCCATGTCAAAGGCTACTACCTAGGCTTACTGGGAGTATGAGGTGAGTTTTTGGGTTTGGAGATGGCGTTCGGTTTGATTTGAGTTTGGTTCTCAGTAATGGGAGAGGATGGGCGCGGAGATGGGTTCAAGGATGTGGGATTAGATGTGGATGTAGGTGCATCCGTATCCGAGGACGTTGCAAAGAAACTGTTCGTATTGGGCTCCGATGAACTAGCGGGACGGTAGATCTCGCATGATGCATGAGTCTTGGTGGTCCATAGCGTAGATATTGAAAGGGCCGATGTAGGAGCATGTTGTTTGTTGGCTTCGCTGGATGGGAATAGTTGGATGGCGTTTGCTGGGTGTTGAGCAAGTGGTTCACTGTAGAATGGGTTAGAATTTTTGGATTAATGAAGTAGTATTTGGGATTAAGGAAGTGGAAGGAAAACCTACATTTGGATTGCGATCGGTCTCTTGGTAAATAAGAGGATATATGATTGTCGTTAGACTGTGTCCAGTGGACAGTTGGTATAGTTGATAGACATATTGTAGACAACCTCGCGAGTGAATCTGAGCTACTTTCCGCGACCGTTTTGATGAAGTTCTGTCCTTGCACATTTATCTGTCCTTTCCGCGTGCTTTGCGTATAGCAATGACCAGTCCACTTGACTGGTAAGAAACTGTATCAAGAGCGCTGATGTATGATGCTAGGCTTCTTGATAACATGCTTCAAGCGTATACTAGGTTGATATCGTTTCGTCTGGCTGTTTTTCACAGCGCCCGTAGAAGAGCAAAACACAGTTAAAACAATACACACACCACAATATAATAGGAGAAAAAACGAACTGGTAGGATTATTGTAGGCATTGAGATGGCCGGTGATAATATTGATGAATAACAGGAATTGCTGGCAAGCCTTTAATTAACATGGGTCCAAGCGTTACATAGCTGGACGCGAACGTTTGTTTTGTTTATGGCAGACCGTGTGTCAGTTTTGTTGTGTTTTTTAGCGGCTGGGTCCGAGAATACAACACAATTGCTGTAGGAGAGGTAAAAGAGTAAAAAGGAACGAGTAAGTAGTATTGTTTGGCGCTTGTTTTGTCTAATCTTATCTACCTATCATTGATGGCCGCTTGGGAGACAGTTTCGTCGACAAGCACTACTTATTTTCGTAGAAAATCTTCCCTCTAGGGGGTTCACGCGGTTTAGACAAGAAACCTCGCTCCTCAAGTCTTGTCTAAACAACGTCAACCCCCTAAGGGCTTGGTGACCAGGCTAGTGAGGAAGGAATGTTCTTTCAAAACTTCCAAGTACCCGTAACTGATATTGGCAGGCTGCATCCGAGAGCATTCACAGGGCTTGAGGAGTGGATTTTGTGGTTCTATATCTACTACACTCCCGACGTAGGTTAACTAAACAACAATGTATAATAATAATCATCATTGCGATGATTGCGATACTCAGTCCTTGTTGAAGTTTTCGGGACGGGAGAAGGCGAACGAAACAAGCAACGTTTGTCCTATTCACTGAGTACGTAGTGGAGGCAAACGGTGAAGGTAAATAACTACGGTATAAGCTTATTTAAGTATGTACGGGTGATCTATTTAGGTAGAATCATAATCCTGTTGCATGCTAATGAAACTCGTATCAGTCCGTAAGGATAAATATTTAACAGTCCTCTAATATGAATTTCTCTTCTAGTTCTGCTATCACCCGTTAAACTCCCGGCTCACTACGGAAGGACTCTCTTTGTACGACATGGATTACAGGGATAGCTGAGCAGTGGGAGAAGTAGGAGTTGCAACAACTCCCTCATGGAAGGAGCTATCACTTCCACGCTGTTGAGAAAGAAAGATTAATTGAAGCTATGATGTTGCTATGATGTTTGGTTACTCTACCTTGCTTTCTACTACGTTACCTCACATCCTATTACCGCCAATTCTGGCCCCAGCATCGTTGTCACTAGCACCGGCACCACATACCACTGCTCTTAACTCAAGCCAGCTTAACACACCTCTGAACCATTCTATGCCTTTGAAACCAGCAAGACAAACATCACTAGCGCCAAAACATCTAAACCCAAAACACAAATGCCTGGAACCTCTGAATTTTCGGTAACGTTCGAGGAAGCACGCTTGTGCTGTGTAGACGGTGACAATAAACTCATACTCAAATCGAGTAAACTCATACTCAAATCAAATAAACTCATACTCAAATACTTTGACTCAAACTCCAAATTTTGACTCAAACGCAATCAAATATACTCAATACTCACTATCGTGACTCCAAACTCACTAGGCTGACTCCAAATTATACAGGCCGGGTTGTGAATGGATAAGGGAAGCACAAGGACAAGCAACAGGAGGGACTTGGATCTGCCGCAATTTTTAGCTTGGGAGACGGCGATGACGGCGATGTAAGCGTCGATCTCGATGTAGTCGGAGAAGGGGCATTGGAGCGGGAGCAATCGGAAGGAGAACTCGTGCGGAAGATGTCTTTGTTGGATTCCGACAATTGATTTGGGTGTCGAGATGATCGATGATCAGTGTATGCACAGAAGGGGGAAGGCAACTGAGAAATGGAGAAAGAAGTGGAGTTGTAAAGTTGTAAGCTTGATGTGAATGGAAGTAACTATGTAATGAGTACTTGATTTTGATTATATCTTTGAAAGCTGCTTTTCTTCTCATTTTTTCGCCGGCCTAGGAAAGCAATGAAGCAGAAAGAGAATGCAAATGTGCAGGTAGCAGGCGGCAGGTTGTATGTTCCAGGCGATACTGGTGAGCTCCTGAATAGCAACTCCATACAGAGACTGATGGACTCTATACCTATAGCTCACACTTCGGTCCCATCAACCCTAGTCCCACCATTGCGCCCACGCCAAACCCATCCGTATGTCTCTCAGACGATCACGCTTCGAAACCAGCAGCTCTCCGTCCGACGAGGCCTAGGCTTGAAAAGGGAGTTGAGTTTGCGAGTATAGGTGGTAGGGCTGAGTTCGTATGGGCTTTCTGCTCAGACGCATGTGTACGGCGACGGCGACGGCCTCTCTCCAGCCTCATCTCCAGCAAAGAGGCTGAACCAGGCGATTGCATCCTGGTCCCGAAAAAACACCGCCATTGCAGATGTTCCTTTTTCCGTTGACACGCCGAATTACGCTGTACGCCGAAATTCAAGCGAAATGTCATCATTTAAAAGACCCCGTGAAACACGTCACGTCACTACCTAGGGTACGTTATGTATTAGACACTTTGAAGGTCCACTTCAGGTATCTAGTATGTAGAAACCCATTTGAAGGGAGATACACTATGTTTTAAGAGGCTACATTACTGTGCAAGGATGCATCGTTGACCCACAAACTCAAAATCAATCAAATTGATTTACCTAGATTGATTTAGGCTTGCCAGATCTAAAGTCTATTCAATTAATACTACCTACTACAAAAAGTCCTATACAGGGATATACAAGACAGGATTAAAATAGATGAAGAGAGACGAATGAGGGCAAGCATAATGCGAACCCATATCCGTTTAAAGTAAGAGAATCGAAGCACTGGTTCCCTGGAACGAACTACAGAGAGAAACTAGACGATTAGTGATGAATTAGGCGCCGGGGATCAAAGTGGCCCGGCGCCGGCAGTAAAAGAAAGGCGGGGCGCGTCCTAGCGACGTGCCTATAATAAAATTTATTCGGACCGACCTACGGAACGGTCCACATGTATACAAGTACCCGGTAGGACCCGGGAGGAGAAGAGAAAAGGGGAGATACGGAACGACGCCGCAAACTTGAACCGCGGGACGGACGGACCGCCCGGCGCTTAAAGCGCATCAGAGTCGAACCACTCATCGGGAATGCATCGTTCTTCCCTCCCCTCCGTTACTTATTAAATAAAAGATGTAGAAAAGGTGTAATATGGGTAGAGGACCCATGAGACAACGATATAGAGCCCTGGGGACAGTGTAGGAACCAGGAGAACACCTACAAGCTCAGTTATGGCTAACAAGGGCAACATGAGATTCATCTTCTTGGCTCTTGGCAAGCCAAGAGAGTCTTACCAACCCATGGTACCTTAATTAAGAAAATTTCAAGGACCTAGGAGTATAAAAAGGCAAGGAAATGAAGAGAAAAGCATTCTTTCTTACCCCCACCAGGTGTAGCAGCTCCTTATCAGGCTACTACTAAAAGATTGAATTGATATAAAGACTGGGATTTACAGAGAGAAATTGACAAGCAATTGAACTTGAGTAAAGAGACAGAAAGAGATTCAGTGTGAACTGAGTGCAGAGAAGTTAAGACAAAGACTTAGAAAGGACTTTGAATATTATTTTCAAACCACAGTTAGGCTGCAGTCAGAGCTCTGTCTGAGTTATAGGGACACCCTCTGGTCAGTTGTGACTTGTGTTAATTTGTGATTTTACCAAGGGACTTAGGAATAGTATTTGTTTGACAGCTCAGAGCTTGGGGATCAGCTTAAATAAGTCTGTACTTTGAAAGGGAAGGCACTTAGTGAAATAACACTCAGTGTAGCAAGGAAGCACTTGAATAGATTGAAGTTTAAAATATATATTATTTGGCTGAACTAAAAACCCGAACTGAGTAATAAGTTGTGTGTGTGTTTGGTGTGGTTGTGTAAGCCATTTCTAAGTTCACCCCAGTTTAGACCTCTCACCGTCTGCTGCTCGCGAGTGGGAGTAGGAGCTGAGGTACTGCTGCTTATAATGTTGATTCTGCCAAAATCAGCAGTCAGTACATAAAGCGAGAAGATTTATTATGATGCGTAAATCAATGAGCATGGATAATATTGTTCATTGGAGTAAAGACAGACATCTGTACATGTTCAAACTTCATGTGGTATCTGTATACCACTTCAAGCATTTGTACACCACTTCAAGCCGTCGAACACGGAGTACAATACATACACTAGGCTGGCCAGCATCTTTGTAATCGACGATCTTTCAGGAAAATGATCAACTAGAACCAGTTTCCGCCTGGTTTGTGCAGGGGCACAAATCTGATTGGCCCCCCTTCTCAAGGTCATATATCTGTAGCAACAGAAGTTTTCAGCTAAGAGGTGGTGACCAGATACACTGAACTCACCACAGGCACCAGCGTAGTCAACGGATCCACCGTTTTGTCTGGCATCTTCCATTCAATATTTTCTTCCTCTCGAATTTTGAGCTCATCTATATTGTCCCATTGATTGTAGTCCAACGGAGCCCCGATGTTACCGAGGAATCGATTCTCAGCAAAGTCAAGTGTGCTAAGTGGAGGGGCAGTTGTGTTGGAGGGGGCTTTACCAGAATGCTGGACAGTGTGGCTGGCAAAAGCACGAAGGTTGAGGACCAAATGGTGTATTAAGATAGGTATTAGGCTAGAAGAAGTTTGTTATTGGGATGTGGAAAGTTGGCATAGCAAGTGTGAAACATACATGGGGAAAAACTGGTCAGTGATGCTCATAACGTTGAACCATGCATCCGACATCTAGATCATAGATCATTTTCATTTTCACTGAACTGTATTCCCCAATACAAGAGGGCAACTTACTGGCCCTGGAAAGATGGACGTCTGGATGGGGAATTTCAAGTTAGAAGGACTAATATGGGAAGTCAAATGAGACTCACTATTCCGGAGGCAGTGGCAACACTTGAGATCGCGGAGATGGTGCTAGAGATAAGTGGACATGACTCCGTTTGAGGCTGCCACAAAAATTTGTGAAGAATAGGGATTCGGAAACGTACAAGAAATATAAGGTGCCTATTCAAAATATATCATATCAATAAGCACCCTGCAAAGCTAGAATAATTTGCTGACCATTGCACAGGACTACCTCAGCGATACTCCAAATACCAGATTTTCGGGAGTGCATAATGTGACGGGCGGTTTTGATCAAAGTTAAGATGAAGATAATGCTGTCAAACATCAATTGGAGCAGAGGAAAAATAGCAGTCACTAGGATGTAGATCAATTGATCTGGAAAACGTTGCCAGCGAACAAAAGACTCACAACTGGCATTAATTCAAAAACTGATCAATACAATGGATAGGAGGAAGAAAACATAAAAATGCTGACATTTCTGATTCAAATGAGTCATTGTACAAACACGGTGGGTGACAATTTACCTGACCTTATTTAAACTCCGCTACCTTATGGCTACCTTATGTATTAAATCTACCTTAAACTACCTTAAACGACCTTTAAGGACCTTAAAGGACCTTATTGAACAATTTACCTTATTTGACCTTATTACCTTATTGTACCTTATCTTAAAACCAAAAGATATAGAGCTCACGCTTGCCCCAATTGCTTACCAGCATTCCCTATGCAATATTCCAGTTAATTTTGGTAACATAGAATGCTAATTCATATGTAGGCTATACTTGAGCAATACCATTTGGCATTTCAGCCAAGTTCTTGTTACCATAAGCACCCAATTAGCTCCTAATAGGCTGGTCATTGGATGATCCAAACCTGGTGTATTGTTGCACAATACTTCCACTGGACAGAAGTTGGCAAAGTGCTGCTACATATGTTCCTTCATGTACAACCTTATTAGATGAAATAGTGGGTTAAATGGATAACTCGGCCACAACTACTTAGTATAAGAACTAAGAATACTTGTCGGTACTTGGTAATCTTAGAAATAATGTTTGAGCATGTTTGTAGACAGTGGGAAATCCTTGATCACATTCGTAAGGTAGCGGACTGACGATTTCAATATAAATAAGGTAGCGGAGTTTGAAAAATAAGGTCGAGCCTGGTCGACTTTGATGGCTTCATTTTTGAAGTATTTCGCCTGGGTTCAACGACACTAGTACTTGGGCATATTAAGCCAGCTCTAAATTGATAAATGAAGCAAGGTATTACTGATTTTTAGCCGTCGAATGTTTTATACCTTACTGACAATTTGATCAACTTGATGGCGCTGGGCGGTCACTGAGGTATGTGCAAATCATGCCGCCCTTACTGCATTCTATACTAACATGTTCTATGTCGTAGAGACTTACGGTTCGGATTGAAGAAGTCCCGTAACCGCTCGTCTGGAACAAGTATGAGGATCGGTCCTTTCATCTTTAATCCTTTTATTTTCTCGCCATTTCTATGTACCGCGCTGGCGTAAGTATTTAAATCAGATTACTTACGATATTGCACCCCAGTTAAATCACTCGACGTGTTCCAACTTCCTGGGATCGTATTTACTTGTTTACATGATAACACGCGGCCGAAAAAAATACCACCGAAACTCACGATGTCTAGCAATGGCGCGATTCCACCGCCTATCCCAGAAATCCCCGAAGACAAGAATTTGACGGAGTGTACGCCTATCCTGAGCACCCATAGAACAAAAAATTAAGAACACTCTCAAAAGCCAAGGTATAATCGGATACATGGATGGGACAATCTTAAGTTTACTGTGTTGGTCGTCACACGCATCATGCCCCAGTCAACCTGCACACACTTGCATGTATTATGCAATATCTATGCACGGCCTACTAGTAAACATGTGACCTGCACACATTTGGACTGCATGGCAAGATATATGTGGATTGTACAAGGAGTGTATGTGCTTTTGGTTAAGGACTACAGGGTTTGTAAAGAATCATAGTGTGGAACTAGTATACTTAAATTTTGACTAAGATGAACAGAAGATGAAGGTAAATAGTGTTGTAGTATCAACATTGTACAAGGCAGACGTCATTAGAATGAACTATGCAGTTTGCTTGGGTGGTCACTCAATCATAAGGTAGTGGCGTTCTAGCCGAGATTTCCCGGTAACTTGTCATAAGTGTGGGAACCCATAAGTACCTTATTTGATATTAAAATAAGGTCGAATAAGGGAGATAAGGTAGAAAAATAAGGTAAATTGCTCACACTCGTACAAACACGATGTGAATGGCTCATCATCTGTTCCTTGGCTGGTGAGTATTGGAGAGTAGGAGAGCATTTGCTACATATTCAGAGCGACACAATCTGAATATAGCACTTCGAACTTGCAATAAAAAGCATACCAAGATATCCTCAACAGCCTTCACAATGATGCATGGACAGAGCAGAATAAGTAGCAATCGTTTCCGACCAAATAGTGCATAAACCCTCCAGACAGAAAGTACTATGGCAAACGATTCTCAGTCAAGCTATTTCACATTGGGAGAAAAAGACATACATGTCACTGTTGAATCATTGACAGCGAAAGAGATCTGCGATACAAAATTGGCATCATTACAGCTGGAGTAAGTTGTATTGAGTCAAGCGCACTACACTCAGGTCAAAAGGGCAAATAAACCTTGAATTTGTCAAAGTTAGTCCTGGGAGATTGATACTGCCAAGCAGGAAAAAAAATTGGGCCGGCAGAAGGCTATAGCGACTCAGAATGAATATCATAGAACTGCCAGTCAGCTGACGGGACCATATCAATTGAATTTCAGCAGGAAATGTGAGCAAAAAGTCATAGAAAAGTAAAACTGTAGTTCAAAACATAAGCAAGCTTCGCTCTCTGGAGTTTGAGTACAATCTGACCAGAGGCAGATAGCACTGCGTAGCTGCTCAGCCTATATACTTATTAATGGAAATGTGACAGCATAAGTAATCTTTTCGCTCGACGTACTGGGAAGATAGTAAATTAGCGATGACCTGATCGCTGGATGAGTCCGAGTCCGACATGGGGGCAAAAAGTGAAGTGCTGATCACTAATTTTTTGAGACTTGAGTATAAGTACTTGCAACCTTGCACTGTCACACAGGGACCAGGGGCATCAACCCAGATGTTCTACTTGATATCATTTCACGGCTCTTGACAGCCTGCACCTTGAACAGCATCTGTCATATGCAGATCATTACATCAGTCGCAGACAATCCAGACATGGATACCAAAACTTGGGATAAGCCTGATCTGTCCTGCAACTCAATGGCTATCTACTCAATGGCTATCTTGATGGCTATCTACTTGTTCTTCAGCAAGTCTCAAGACTCAGATGTCTTTGTCATTTGAAGTAGAACAAAAAGCAGAAACAAAATTCTTGCAAAATTCAGTGTTTGACAATGAGATTTTAGTTATCAGTGCAGAAGTGTGACAGGACCAATGCCGATATTCATGATCTTCAAATGCCATTCAAGATGCCTGTTGACGACCAATAAAAACATCATCTGAGTTTTCATAAGACTTTCAGATGCCATTGATACCGTCATTGGTCAATGCCCCAGTATGAAAGTCACAGGCTGGAGCACACCTCAGCGCAGAGATACTTGAGTACAATGTTGTTGTAAAAGGGGGGAAAATTCAGATACAAGCTACGCTCATCCTCCAAATGTGGGGACAAAAGCACACCAGAGGGTAGAGATGGGTAAAGCCCTGGTCAAACAACCCGATGGGGTCTCATTCCATAAAACTAGGTACTTATATACCATACAATTGTATACTACACTACATAAGGGAATTGACTTGCTTTAAGTCCAGGCAAGTCATTATGAGTCATTTAGAATTATTGCACAGTCAAGCACAGTCAATGACTCAATGCACAGTAACTATGTACTACAAATGAGTCAATGCAATATTGACACATTATGACTCCAGTTCATATGAGTCAGTCCAGGTTTTGTACACGGAGGCACTTGCAAATCTGCCTATCCATAAATTCCTACATACAACTTGAGTATATGAATAGACATCAGTAGGTATGCACATGCAGATGGTCAAGGCAATATTGGCAACTCTCATGAATTTTTTGTTGATCTTCATAAGAGTCGGATGGTGTTGGGATGGTGATTTTGGCAAGTGGCAAGTGACAAGTGTTCAATTGATCTTAATGGGAGTTGAGCTTGTTGGGTGTGTTGGGAGGCCCATTCATGTAATATTCACTGCCTACTACTGAATTTCAACTCTCAAGACAAAATATTCCCTGAGAAATCCGCCCCGTGACATTGCGTACGGATGTTGCATTTGCTTGGGATTCTCCACATATGGAAATGCCCATTCGTTTTCGTGTATCTCCCAGAGATGTGGAAAAATTCATGCATGCCAACAACAGTTCCTTGTTTCCACTTGGAACGCTCAAAGTTCTTGCTTCGGATATCCAGACGTATCACTGGCAATCTCATTTGCAGCCTGTGGGCTTGACCCGAAGACACGGGTACAGATGCGTTTAGTTATTCCGATACTACACTCAATCCCCGCAATTATCTGCACACAAATTTTGTTCGAATGCTTTGGCAAATTTGGTGTCTTTCCGTAATTCCTATACGTTTCAGGAGTCTCCAAGTCTTGACTTCTCATACTCTCCTCTCCTCGGGCTGGACACTGAAAAACAACGATGAATCCATTGGCGTAACACGACAGGTCCCTTCATAAGCTCATCTCACCTCCCTAGAGGGTTTCACCATAGAACCGACGCAGTGGTTAAGGTTAGTTAACTTGAGGAATAATACCTGGTGTGATATTACATCCTAGAACGATACTCGCTCCTCATCTGCTAATCCTAGTCCTGATTCTAGTCCGAGTTCTAGTCCTACATCGACGTCGACGACGAATGAAGGAGTAACACCCCTGCGGCATGACGCGATACCGACAAAAAAAAACCTGCGCGAGAGAGGTTCCTCCGGCATGAATTTGCTCCTTCAACGATGGATCCAGATCCAGTAGTACTGTTAACACCTCCGTTGCACGAGGCAATCCCACCCCCGATACGACGAACCAAAAAGGAAAGATATTCTGTCTTGAGGTGCCGGGTAAGTTCGAAACCCTGTCAGCATCGACTCCATGATGGATGCCCGGTACTATTCCGTCCATTTATCATCGTCTTACGAAGAGCCGGGAAGAACCAAGAAACGAGGACCGGTCAGTGAGCGCCGTGGCGAAGCGAATCCTGCAACAGAAATATCCCGTCAAGACCTCATCTCCATCCAACCCTTGTCACGGACCATGAGAAGCTGGGAAACATAAGGAACGAGGAACGGTCCTTTCATAACGAAGCCCTCAAGGCCTCATCTCCCTCCCCGCCCAAAACGCAAAACTAACATCTACACCACACCCATACCCCAGCCTTTCACACTCTCTGCCATACGACACCCTCCCTTCAAAAAGCTCCATTCCCTCCCTATCTTCCTTCGCATTCGCCGCATCCGCATCTAGCTCCTCTCAAACCCAACTTATATGAAATCCTCCTGCCGACTCCAGCACCCCCTTCCTCCCCACATCGGGATCGCCAGCACAAGCCCCAATCCTCGCACTAACCCACGCAACATCCCTACCATTGACACGTCATCGCTGTACCTCATCACGAAACACCCCTCTTCGTTATCACGGTAGAAAACCTGGTGACAGGCAGGATGCGCGTGAGCTGGAGGGGGGTAGGGACGGTGGCCATGGGTTGTGGGTTCGTGGAAGCAGGGAACGTGGGCAAAGCCGCTGTTAGGGAGGGTTATGGTGGCGGTTAGTTTTGGGGGATGGGGATGGGTTTCGGTTTGGATTTCGGTTTGGATTTCGGTAACGGGAGAGGATGGGCACGGTAACGGGTTCAATAGGAGGATGTAGGAGGATGTAGGATTAGGAGGATGTAGGATTATGAGGATGTAGTATTAGATGTGGATGTAGGTGTAGGTGTATCCGTATCCAAGGACGTTTAGATCCGGTGAACTAGCGGGATGGTAGATCTCGCATAATGCACTGGTAGTCCATAGCGTAGATAGGGAAAAAGTTTCGTATTGGGGTTCCGAGGAACTAGTGGGACGATAGATCTCGCATAACTCTTGGTGGTCCATATGCATAGATATTGGATGGCCAGTGTAGGAACATTCGTTGGACAGCGTCGGCTGGATATTGGGCGAGTGCATGACTGTAGAATACGTTAGAAAACTCTGAATTAGGTGGCATTCGAACAGGATTACCAAAGTAGAAGGAAAACCTACCTTTGGTTTGCGTATCGGCTCCTCCAGCGAAGTAGAGGATATACGAGTTTCACTGTCGTTGGACTGTGGACAGGGAGAGTCGGTATAGTCGCATATAGAAGAATTAAGGACAACCTCACGAGTGAATCTGAGCTGTATAAAGCAACTTTCCGCGACCGTTTCGATGAAGTTCTGTCTGGATCCAGCGCCAACTAATGTTCCATCCTTCTCGCACATTTATCTGTCCTTCCCGCAGGTATAATGACAACCAGTCACTCTTGATTAGTGAGAAGCCGTACGAGCGCTGATGCTAGGTGGCTTGATGTCATTTCGTCTGTGTTTTTCTCAGTGCCTGTAGAAGAGGAAAACGCAGTTAAAACAATACACACACCGCGATATAATAGAAAAGTACAACAGACTGGTAGGATTATTGTAGGAATTGAGATGACAGGTAATAATATCGATAAAGAACAGGAATGAATTGCTGGCGGGCCTTTATAATTATAATCTCGGTAGGTCCAAGCGTAGCGTCACATAGCTGGACACGAATGTTTATTTTGATGGCATACTGTCGTGGGTCAGTTTTTCGTTCCGAGAATACAACACAATTGCTGTAGGAGAGGTAAAAGGAACAAGTAAAGGTTATGTATTCTTTGGCGCTTGTTTTTTTCTAATCTTATCTACTTATCGTTTGATGCCGATGGCCGAAGACCATTTTGATAATCACCACTGTCTCCACACGACACTATTTCCGTAGAAAAACTTGGGAGTAATGAGTGGGGAAGGACAGTAACTGATATTGGCAGAGTATTCACAGGGAGTACAGAGGCGTGGACTCAAACCCACAAATTATCCTAGATGATTATTGTTATTATGGTTTTGGTTTTTTTTGGCTGTGATAGGACCAAACTATCTTACATAGTGATACATTAACTAGCGTGGCTCCAAGAGTTGGCGTCGCCGACTGCTCAGATGCTTTTAATGCCCCTCCAAATATATAAATAAAGCTGGATGGAGCAGGGCGGACTTGTAATTCCCTGAGCAAGTTGAAAAATAGTGTGCTGTTGCTGCCATCAATAGACAGTACTTCCAGCTTGACTAGTGCTCAAATTTGATAGCATGGACCACATTCACAGCATCAAACGAGCTCTTCAAAATCGATGTACAGACTTGTGCATTCGGATAAGTAACTTGAATATTATAATACATCATCCTGCCATCCCGATCGCTACCACTACCGTCCGCCTGTACCAAAACGAATCCGCCATTTTCGCTCAACCCGTCTCATAGTTGTATTTGATAGTTTTATGTCAGAAAATTCCGTGTACACGCTCTCCTCCTTTGACCTAGCACTTAGTACACCGTCAGTGAGTATTATAGTTTGTATTGTTCGAGAAACTCACTTGATATGCGATGGATCTGATTCAAGGGAAGTCGCAGTCGGAGGTTACGCTGCCATCGCCCTCGCAGCACGACCTGAAGTTGCTCAGGTGCTCCGAGATAGAGCCCGCCGCGCAGTCGTTTCCGTCTTGGAACGACCCGCCGAGACTCCCACAGCAGCTCTGGGTGTTGCCTACGTTGTTGGAACCTCCAGCGTCGAGGCACTTGCAAGCGTGGGCAGGGATAGCAGCCACAATGGCGACAAGAACGAAAGCGAGGAAGTTCATAGTGAGTAAAAAAAAAAGTGCGGTGGGTTGACTGAGTAGTAGTTGTGCCTTTAGAGAAGCTGGGTGCTGAAAGTAAACGGCCTCTACAGCTAGCCTTTTATACGTCTCACTGGTGTGCAGAAGCAATGTCGGTTATTCATGAAATTGTAGCATTGTTGTACAAAACTCTCGTTTGCTTACAATAGAGTATAGATTCATCGCCAGGCTGTGAAAAGATCGGGCTTCTCGTCCTGACATTTGCTCCACGAAGGATACTGTGCCAATACCAACCTCTATAGTCAATTAGGTACTTTATCTATTACAGGAATATCATGGATTTCAGTGAACCTCATATTGTTGAGTGGGCAGCGAGACGGCATCCCCTGTTCGGAACGGCTCTTGATTGGCGGTGGTCAAAGCGCTATGTGCGTAGTGTGGGCCCCGGCTGGAAGTTCCTTAATAGAGACCACCTGGCCCGTTTCTCTTTCATTTTCTTTCCAAACACTGTTTGAAGTGAGGATTTAGTGCGCATATATTAAGCTGGAGGCAACATATTTTTCAGTAGGCATATATCCAACTCGGGCGGCGTTTCACCCCACAAGTTATCAGCGCTCAAAAGTCTAAAGAATCAGCCAAGGAATCAGCACGGGGAGGACTGCGTCGCCGACTCCACAGTACTGTACGACTCCGTTGCCATCGCCTGCGAATTATCACATACTATGAGTAAGATATGCCGGCTAAAATTGAACAGCTCGAAGTTCTGCTTTCTATGTCACCGTGTACCAACTTTTCACTCTATGTCTCTATGTAGTACTTTACTTTACTGATCTTGTGTATACTCAAACAGATATTCAAATGTATTCTTCGTGGAGCAAATGTCTGGACGATGTACGTGAGGCCCCAATTTTGCGGAGCAATGAATTCATACAGGTACTACTTTATCACTACCAAGAATTTTACATGAATAGCTGGAGCCTGGAATGCGGTACAATTTCGATGAGACGTACAAGGCTCTACCCGCTCTCAATCGTTGCACCTTGAGCCCGGCTGCATTTATCTCCAGTACTTTAGCTCCTTTGAAAATCTTCGAAAGCTGTACTCGTGCCCAAGACCGTCAATGTTCCCACTCCTTCCGGAGAGTTCCTCATCTATCTGTTGTCTATCTGCAATGTTTTCTTTTTCGTTCGGATATGAGCTTACATGAGCCCGGTGGAGCCTCCCGATCTCACAATTGAGGTGATGAATTGGTGATGATGGTTTTGTTGATCCGTCCAGGCAGGTCCACTGAGCTCGTCCATAGACGTAAAAGATGTCGAAAATAGTATCATAGGATCATCAACGGGAACCTTGTTAGAATTGCCACAATCGCGGTATGTCTCATTTAACATTAAATGTACCGCAAAGCTAGATTGGTGCCGAGTCGGGCTGTTTTAAATTGTAATGAGTTATCACTAAGTACATACTCTCTAAGTCTCTCTTAGGGGTAAATTTGGTGGTTGACTCTTGATATCTAAAGGTTGAGTGCTAGTCGATTTCAGAAAACACGCCGGTAGTACTCATAGAAACGAACAGGGGATAGTACGGAACAGAATCAAAAATGAAATTATGCCGTTCTAAAGATGTTTATCAATCCTAGGGACCCTGGGATGCTTGGAATGACTGGAAATATCACACTGGAAACAAAAGTTGCGTAAAAAAAAGTCGTTCACTGCAGCAAAATAACTGAGAGAAGAACAAAGCAATGCAAAATTAAAGCTTATGAGCAACTGAAGCGGGATATGGATGGAGCTGCGGCAGTCATATCTTCGGCTTCAATATTGCATAGAGTTGAATACATTGTTTCTAGGTAGAGTTTTGTTCGACTGTCGTATTCTGACTCTTACGGCGAAGTATGATTTCGATGTTCTCGCACTATTTACAGTTCAAAATCCGTACACTCGGGCCTTCTTTGTATGGCACAGGATAGCTAATTATACTGCTTTGAACACTTGTAGCACGAGAATCTTTAGCACTATTCATTTACTCATGTATAATCTCAATGTTTGTACGACAGTAGCTCGATACTTATCACAGCATTGTTGGATTTATACATCCAAGGCATGTAGGTGGCGCTATACATGTAGTAGCTGGGCCCCGACTGTTCCCAATTATAAGTGGGAACCACGTCGGTCATACCACCTCCACCACATGTAAAACCAATCTAATACTGTCATAGCGCGATTCCACAGACGAAATTTTATTGGTAAACTAGCCCCGGGTATCTCGCAATCCTTCCCCCCAGCATCCGAGTTTATATACTTGCTACTTGTTCCTACTTATATCGAAAGGCCGAGAAAAGACAAGGTACAGTCTGTTACGAGACTATACAAGGCATGATGAACTCGTGATACCCCATGATCATTGACCTCTCAGTGCCCAGAATGCGAAACCACAATACTACACCGCTATTGACGTATAATATCCCCTCCCTTGTACGTTACACAGAACATCAATGGGCGGCATAAGTAGCATTATCCAATTTCTTATACCTGCACTCCATTTGTTCCAGAGATTACTACCCTCAAGCCCTCCGCATCCAAAATCTGTAGCGGTTTATAGATCTCTGCATTAACTTCCCGCGAAGTAAACTTGAGAACAACGGATCTGATACAGCCTTTCCCCTTTGCTAACATCTCTGCAGATAAACCTGAACCAGGTTTAAACCAGCGTGAATGAACCATGTTAACAAAAGCAGCATCGTCAAATGCATCAGTAGGTAATTTCAAACGGAGACTGTGTAATTTTGGAACTAGGGGGATGGACGTAGATTGGTGGTGAGTTAGGCTTGAGATGAGATGCGAGGTGAATGGATTCTCGGATGGTCCATACTGATTGACTTCAAAATGGAGTAGGGCCGGCATAACTCGAAAGGCTGCGATAAGGTCCAAATCAGACACAGATATTCGGTGGAGCGCGAATGTGGTGATTGTACAAGATGACCTTGAGACGAATGAAATAAAAGTATCTGTTCGCCAGGAACCGCCAGGGCCGTCTAGTACCAGGTTATTCAAAGAAGGCAAGTTGAGGGAAGAGAGCACTGTATCTGTACTATTTGATGCTGTGGCCAAGCTAAATGATGCAACATTGGCGTTGGCGCATGTTCCAAGTCCCCCCTCCTCTAGATTATAACCGCCCATCTCGAAAGATTTAAGGTGAGAGCAGATGCGAAGAGCTTCCATCCAACCTGTTTTACTTTGCCCGTGACCAAAATTGATATAGTCTAGCTGATTGTAGGGGACCTTGGATGCTGGCCAGGGCCAGGTGACGGTAAGTGCGCGGAGTTTCGGGCAAAACTCAAAACAATCCAAAACGTCCGGTTCAGGATGCGAGCCCCAGCCTCCAAGATCCAGTTCTACAAGCAAGGGAAAACGCAGTTGGGAGAATATCCTCTTGCCTGTTAAAAAACAATCTTCTTGATACTTGAGCGTTTTCCAACGCCAAGCATGCCGTTTAATTTGGATTAGGGAAGGAATCTCTTCGCCGTTACCCCGTATAATCAGTGAAAGCCTTAACGGCCAATCACCCGACCTCTCCAAATATAGAGTAACGTTATCAATAAAACCAGTCAGGTGTTCCACTTGGGAACCCTTAACAGTGCATATCTCTACCGTTAGATTAGCCCACAAAGTAGGTGATGACAGTGCAAGTGCACGCCAACGGGAGCATACAGAGCCGATTGCCATCGTAGGAAGGTAAGTGAGGGCACGAGATGACATTGTATTGGGATGTGAGATTCGACTGAAAGGATAGTATAACTCGATCCATGGATAGCATTGGAGATGGTTATCTTCACATACATGTTTGAAGATGCGCAATAACGTTTCGTTTGGCAGTTTCCGCATCGGCGAGAGCAAAGAGAGTAACACGGCTCTTTGAGTTTCCAGCCGCTTTTGTTCTGTTTGGACAATCATGCGTTGTTCTGAGTCAGTGAGGCAGGCCACCTCCAACGCATGATCTTCGATATCTTTATCAGCCAAGGCTAGCATCGTCCTGAGCCCATTGGCTCTTTCCAGGGTGACCACAGAGGGTCCGAATTCAAAGCGAAGTTCATCGTACAGTGTAGATAGTTCCTCAGAGCTGAGGTTGACACGTACCCACAGAGGGTTGGGACATCGTTTGGGACGGGGTGGAGTCATCGAACAGAAGTTCCAGTGAATAAGCGCCAAACCCTACGGACTAAACGCCAACCGCCGCCAAGCATCATTAGTAAGCCACAACCTATGTACGCTACGCAACTAAGAATATCATAGTGCAAGGCACTGGAATGGAAAATGACAAGATAAGTCTAATAGCGTAAAAATTTATGCCATTGGAGACTAAATATTCCATGATGTACCCAATAATCATACCTGTATACCATTCGTTCCAACAACCACTACTCGCAATCCCTCAGCATCCAAAATCCGTAGTGGTTTATAGATGTCTGCATTAACTTTCCGTGAGGTAAACTTGAGAACAACGGATCGGATACAGCCGCTCCCCTTTGCTTGCATCTCTGCAGACAAATGTGAGCCGGTTTAAACCAGCGTGATTGAACCATGCTGACAAAAGCGGCATCGTCAAATGCATTAGCAGGTAATCTCAGATGAAGACTGTGTAATTTTGGAACTAGGGGGATGGACGTGGATTGGTGGTGAGTTAGGGTCAACATAAGATGAGAGGTGAATGGATTCTCGGATTGTCTATACTGGTCGACTTCGAAATGAAGTAGGGCTGGCATAACTCGAAAGGCTGCGATAAGGTCCAGATCAGACGCAGACATTCGGTGGAGCGCGAATGTGGTGATTATACAAGATGATCTTGAGACGAATGAAGTAAGAGCATTGTAGGAATGGTATTATTATTCCAGCCGCTATGGCTGCCATCTACTACAAGCTTCTTCAAGGAAGGGAAGTTGAAGTACGAAAACACTATATCTGATGTGTTGTCTGGTGCCTCGTAACCGACAAGGGTAAACGATGTGATGTTCCGGCATGTCTGTAGCGGTGCATCTTTTAGAACGAGATCATCACGGATATAACCCAACTTGAGAGATTTCAGAGAGGAGCTGGGGAGAGCGTTAGTCAAATCTGACAGTGCCGGTTCCTCGCAATGGAGAAAATCTAGCTGATTGCAGAGGACGTTGGTTATTACCTCCTGGCTGAAGGTGGAAAGTGAACGGAGTTTCGGGCAATCCATGAAAAGATCCAAATCAAGCTCTGTAACACCATCGATAAAACTTAACATGGGAAAACGCAGTTCAGAGAAGATGTCGTACTCCGTTAAAAGGTACTCCGTTAAAAAGAGGGATCCCGAAAAATCGAGCGTTTTCCAGCGGCCAGCATGCTGCATAAGGTGGGTTAGGCAAGGAACCTTTTCGTTAAAACCAAAACCAAAAATCATAAGTGTAAGCCTTAATGGTGAATCGCCCGATCTCTTCAGATATCGAATGACTGTATCAATGAAACCAGCGAAGGTCTCCAAGATCTCGTGTTCATCCAAGGACGTAGGGTGTGTCTCCACTCTTAGATTTGCCCACAAGCTAGGTGACGACAGCGCGAGTTTACGCCAACGAGAGCATACGGAGCTGATTGCCATCGTCGGAAGGTAAGTGATGACGGGAGATGTCATTCCAGTTGGAGGACTTTCATCTTCCAGACACCATGGATAGCATTGGAGGATATTTTCTTCGCATACGTCCTGGAATATGTACAATAAAGTTTCGGCTGGCAGCTTCCTCATCGGTGAGAGCAACGAGAGCAGTGTGGCTTTCTGTACCTCAAGGCGAACTGTTTCAGATTTATGGCCTTCAATACCTCTGTCCACCAGAGCTAACATAGACCTGAGCTCATTTGCTCGTTCCGGGGTAACTACAGATGGTCCAAACTCGAAGTGAAGCTCGGCTTCCAATGCGGAGAATTCCTCGGAGCTGAGATTGACAGGCATTTGTAAAGGGTTAGCATATGCTGCGCGAGGTGGAGTCATTTGGGAAGAAGTTTCTCTGAATAAGCGCCAAAACCTTAAGCGCGTTTTCAATTTTGCACGAGGCAGACAACACCTTCCAAGCTTCAAAGTTCAGATATTATAATAAACTATAGACTGGCCATCTCTTAGCTAACACGAGACACCAAGATACCTACGATAACAAGAATAATACCGGATGGAATACTACATCGTTCTAGCTAAACTTTAGTCTAAACCTAATCCTGGTCCAATCCGAGTTCTAATCCTACAGCTCAGCGCTCGTCGACTTCAACGAAACTTCGAACAGTATACTAAACGATAGACCGGCAGCGCGAGATACCAAGACACATATATGATAACAGGAATAACACCCGACGGAATACTACATCCTAGAGCGATTCTCACTCTTAATCTACTAATCCTAGTCCTAGTCCTAATCCGAGTTCTAGTCCTACAGCGCAGCGCTCGTCGGTATCAACGACGAACCAAGTAACACCCCTGGAGCATGATATACTGCTCCCAACGAAAAAAAAGAGCTGTGCTAGAGAGGTACCCCAGCATAAACTCGCTCCTTCAACGGCGGTTCCAGATCTAATAGTCCCGTTAACACCTCCGTAGCATGAGGCTATTCCACCCCCAACACGACGAAACAAATTATTCTGTCTTGAGGTGCCGGATAGGTTTGAAATCCTGCCAGCGCCGACATGATGGATGCCCAGTACTGTTACGTCCATTTGTCGTCGTCCTACGAAAAGCCGGGAAGAGCTGAGGAACGGGGAACGAGGAACGAACATTTAAGAAACTGAACAGCCTGACCGTAAGGAAAGGAACGGAAGCCGTGCGGGCTGGCGAAGCGAACCCAGCAAGAGACACATCTCATCGACATCCCCCGTCCTCCATAATCGATGCTTGTCATCTCCTTCCCAGAAAAACTGGGAATAGCCAAGGAGCAAGGAACAATCCCTTCAGAAAGCGAAGCCCTCAAGGCTTCATCTCTCTCACCGCCCAAAATGCAAACCCAACGTCCACACCACGCCCATAGCCCATCCTTTCATACTCTCTGCCATACGACACCCTCAACCCCATATACCCTTCAAAAAGCTCCATCGCTTCTCTATCCTCTCCATCCTTTCTTTCTCCGTATCCGCATTCGCATCTACCCCCTCCCAAACCCGACTCATATGAAATCCGCCCGCGGACTCCAGCTCCCCCGTTTTCCCCTTCCTCCGCACATCGGATTCGCCAACACAAACGCCAACCCTCGCACTAACGCCAGGCAACTTGCCCACCATCGACACATCATCACTATGCCTCGTCGCGAAACACTCCTTCTCGGCGTCGCGGTAGAACACCTGGTTGACGGGTGAGATGCGGCTGAGCTCGAGGGGGTAGGGATGGTGGGTTACGGGGTCGTGGAGGCAGGGAGCATGGGCGGAGCCGAATTTACGGCCGTAGGGAGTTGGGGGGAGGGTTATGGTGGCGGTTAGTTTTTGGACGCAGGTTTCGGTCTCGAGCTCGGGATCATTTTGGGAAAACCTTGGGAATGGGGCTGGAGATGGAGATGGCGATGCATACGAGGATGTGGACGTGGATACGGGTGCATCCGATGATGTTTCAAGTCCTCGAAGGTGCCGGTATAAGACTTCGTATCGAGGTTTAGAGGAACCAGCGGGGCGGTAGATCTCGCACAGGTCCTGGTGGTCCATGGCGTACAGATTGAAGTGGCCGGTGTAGGAACAAGGTTTTTGTTGAGCGGCAACGGTTGGATGGCGTTTACCGTGTGTGTTGAGCGAGTGGTTGACTGTAGAAGATAGTGTTGTTTTGGCTTTTGGATTGATAAAAGTGGCATTTGGGAATACAAAGCGGAAGGAAAAACCTGCCCTTGGATTGCGTATCGGTTTTTCTCGGTAAAAAAGAGTTTCACGTTTCACTGTCGTTGGACTGTCGGTATAGTTGAATATAGAAAGATTAAAGACAACCTCACGAGTGGATCTGAGCTGTATGAAGCAGCTTTTCGCGACCATTTCAACGAAATTCTGTCCGAATCCAGCGCCACTGTTGTTCTATCCTCCTCGTACGTTTATCTATCCTTCCCGCGTGCTTTGCCGGTATGCACTCGACTGGTACCGGTAAGAGCCCAAGTGCTGGTGCTAGGTATCTTGATAACATGCTTCGAGCGTATTATAGCTGGCTTGATATCGTTCCGCCTGGATGTTTTTCTCAGTGCCTGTAGAAGAGAAAAATGCAGTTAAAACGATACACACACTACAATATAATAGCAAAGACAACGAGCTGGTAGGATTGTTGTAGGCATGGAGATGGCAGGTGATAATATCGATGAAGAACAGGAGTTGTCATAGCTAGATGCGGATGTTTGTTTGTTTTATGTTTATGGCATACCGGGTCAGCTTTGTTGTACGTGAGTACTAGTAGCAGCCGAATAATCTTGAGCAACGTCAAAGGTTGGAGTGATCGGTGTTTAAGCTTCGGTAACTTCGTGCCGGTACACGAGGACTTTCCGCACGACCTACACGTGTGAGACCAGCCTATCTGTTCCCTTTTGACTTCATACCACCATGTTCAAACCTCCGACCACAGATTCCAGGCAAGATCTCAAGATCATCCGTAGTTATCAGTCCAATGCTAATCATCGTGACCAGAGAACAGCAAGCCTCAGGCTGGCGCAGATAGGCCAGGCAGGTAAGTATACGTAACTTGTCTCATTTCGTAAATCCAACTTCCAACATCTGATAGCATGTTTACTGGTGCTTCCAACTTTACTTTGGTAAACCCGCAATTTCAAGCAGCAGCCACCATCCAGAATAACAATAACTATCACACCTGGAGTGAGTGTATCTAGCTAGACTGCTGTTGTTAGTTTAACAAGTAACACTTGCATTGAAGATACCAATGATGTGCCAGAGATTCGGAAATGGTTAAAAGCACCTGATCCCTCGACAAATTTTGTAGCCACCTGCGATAAGAGAACGCCTGGAACTGGAGATTGGATATTCTCTGACCCTCAGTTTGTTAAATGGAGACAGGCTACATCTGGAGTCTTATGGATCCAAGGAAAAGGTAGGACTATTTTGTACAGTGATCTTGAATCTAATTGTGGGGTGCGTAGCGGGCTCAGGCAAAACATTCCTTTCGTATGCATACAACATTGGTATGATGTTATTGTTCATATTTCTCATGTGATTATTTAGGGCAGCTATCATTCAAAAACTGCAGGTTGATCCAGAAATCCAGTGCTGCTACTACTATTTCGACAACCGTGATAACTCACAGACTAAGACTAATGCTCGGGGCCTCCTTCAGTCCCTTTTGCTTCAGATGGCTACAACAAGTGGAAAAGTTCATCGTGGTCTTCATGAGCTGTATACAAAGTGCACACAGGGCCTTATGGAGCCTACTACAGCAGAACTAAGTGCCACTTTAGAAGTTGTTTCTAAAGACCTGAGCCCAGTATACCTTGTACTGGATGCCATGGATGAATGCAGTGAGGCAATGGATGTTTTCACACACCTTGCCCATCTTAAGAAGAACCTCTGCATAGCAGTAACCAGTCGATATTTGGCTGAGACAGTTCATGATGCCTCCTGGTATATTCACCTTGATGATACACAATCTTTTCGTCAAGATGTTGCCAAATACCTGAAGGACAAACTTAGCCATCGAAAACTGAAGCCAGAACTGTTTACTGAAATTGTCAATCAGTTAAGTCAAGGTTCCCAGGGGCAGTAAGTTACTCTAAGATATTGAACTGCCTTGTAACTAATTTGATGTTTCAAAGGTTCCGTTGGGTTGACTGCCAGGTGACTGTACTGCAACGGTGCAAGACACCCAAAGCCATGCGGGAAGCACTGAAAAAGTTACCCAAGTCCCTTGCAGAAACATACACTCTTGCCATTAAAAGAATGAAAGAAAGTGAACATGTGCATGATGCAGGTCAACTCCTTATGTGGCTGGTCTATGCATTTGAACCACTTTCAATTGAACAGGTTACAGACATTCTTGCCGTAGACCTAGAAGCTCAAATATTTGATCCTGAGATCCGATCATTGGAGCTTGAGAATGGGACTTATGAGATCTTGGATTCCACCTTGATAACTGTGGATGTGAAGAACTATGTGAAACTTGCACACAATTCAGTGAAAGAGTTTCTCATCCAAACCCATGCTGAGGTACATATAGGCAAAGTGTTTGAAATCAATGGCTACTTGGCCCATTCTACAATATGTCAGACATGCCTTATTTATCTGCTCCAGTTTAACAAAGAGGGGATGTTACCTGACAACCAAGATACCTTTAAGACATTGTATCCTTTAGGATTATATGCTGCAAAGCATTGGTCATCCCATATGGAAAGGCTAGGTGATGAAGTCCTTGAACATAGACCTGCCAAGGAGCTTGCCATATCACTGTTGAGTGACCACATTCAACCCACATATGTAAATTGGATTAGAATTCATGGCCCAATGCAAAGCATTTCCAGTGCTCCAACTTTAGCTTCAAGGCAAAGTATTGTCAGTAAAACCTATCATCCAACCTTGAAGCCAAATGAAATACAAAGCCAACTTTATTACATGGCTAGCTTGAACATGCGAAGCATTGCGGAGCATTTACTGGTAGAAAAGGCTGCTGATGTAAATGGCCAAGGGGGAGAGTATGGGAATCCACTTCAGGTAGCTTCTAGGCGGGGACACAGGGAGATTGTTCAGCTTCTTCTGGAGCACAAAGCAGATGTCAATGCCTATGGGGGAATGTATGGGACTGCACTGCAGGCAGCTTCCTTCAGAGGAAGCAAGGAAATTGTCCAGCTTCTGCTGGAACACAAAGCAGATGTAAATACCCAGGGGGGCAGGTATGGGAATGCACTCCAGGCAGCTAGTGGGGGAGGAAACAAGGATATTGTCCAGTATCTTCTTGAGCACCAAGCAGATATCAATGCCTATGGGGGAATGCATGGGACTGCACTCCAGGCAGCATCCTTTATTGGAAACCAGGAAATTGTCAAGCTTCTTCTGGAACACAAAGTGGATGTAAATGCCAAAGGAGGACAGTATGGGAATGCACTCCAGGCAGCTAGCAGTAGAGGAAACAAAAATATTGTCCAGCTTCTTCTGGAACACAAGGCAGATGTAAAGGCTAAAGGGGGTAATTATGGCAGTGCTCTCCAAGCAGCCATCAGTGGAGGAAATAAAGATATTGTCCAGCTTCTTCTTGAGCACAAAGCAGATGCAAATGTCCTTGGGCCTCAAAATAAAAATGTGCTTGAGGCAGCTATCAGTCAAGGAAAGAAGGATATTGTCCAGGTTCTTCTGGAGCGCAAAGCAGATATATATTTTCAAGGGGGCCTCTATGAGAATGCACTCCAGGCAGCTTGCGCATTGGGAGAAACAAATATTGTCAGGCTTCTTCTGAAGCACAAGGCAGATATAAATGCTCAAGGACGCATGTATGGCAATGCATTTCAGGAGGCTTCCTACAACGGGAAGAAGTATGTTGTTGAGCTTCTTCTGGAGCACAAAGTGGATGTAAATGGTCAAGGGGCAAGTACGGAAATGCACTCCAGGCAGCTGTCTGTGATGAAAACAAAGATATTGTTGAGCTTCTTCTGAAACACAAAGCAGATGTAAATGCCCAAGGGGGCAAGTGTGGTAATGCACTCCAAGCTGCCTGCTTGAGGGGAAACAAGGATATTATGGTGCTTCTTCTGGCACACAAAGCAGATGTAAATGCCCAAGGAGGCAAGTATGGAAATGCACTCCAAGCAGCTTCCTACAATGGAAACAAGGATATTGCGCAGCTTCTGCTAAAGCATAAAGCCAATGTAAATGTCCAAGGGGGAGAGTATGGAAATGCACTTCATGCAGCTTCCAGCAATGGAAACAAGGATATTGTCAAGCTTCTTCTTGCAAACAAAGCAGATGTACATTCCCAAGGGGCAGGGTATGGAAATGCACTCCAGGGAGCCACCTGCAATGGAAACATGGATATTGTAAAGATTCTTCTGAAACACAAAGCAGATGTAAATGCTGTTGGACAAGACTATGGGACTGCACTCCAGGCTGCTTGCTTGTCGGGAAACAATGAGATTGTCCAGCTTCTTCTGGAGCACAAAGCAGATGTAAATGCCCAGGGGGGCAAGAATGGGAATGCACTAATCATAGCATGCCTGAGTAGAAACAATGATATTGTTGAGCTTCTTCTGAAATACAAAGCAGATGTCAATGCAAAAGGGGGAAAGTATGGAAATGCACTCATCATAGCATGCTTGAGTAGAAACAATGATATTGTCCAGCTTCTTCTGGAGTGGAAAGCAGAGATGTAAATGCACAAGGGGGAAAGTATGGCAATGCACTCCAGGCAGCTGCTTGGTTTGGAACCAAGAGAGACTGTCCAAACTTCTTCTGGAGCACAAAAGCTGATTGTAAAATGTCCAAGGGGGTGATTACTCTGGGAATGCACTTCAAGCGGCTTGCTCAAGGGGAAACAAGGATATTGTGCAGATTCTTCTGGAGCACAAAGCAGATGTAAATGCACCAAGGGGAGGCAAATGTATGGAAAAATATGCCCTCCAGGCAGCTTGCCTGTGGGGAAACAAGATATTGTGCAGATTCTTCTGGTGCACAAAGCAGATGTAAATGCCCAGGGGGGCAAGTATGGGAATGCACTCCAGGCAGCTTGCTTGTGGGGACACAAGGATATTGTTGAGCTTCTTTTGGAGCAGAAAGGAGAGGTAAGTGCCAATGGGGGTAGGTATGGAAATGCACTCCAGGCAGCTTCCTGCAATGGGAACAAGGATATTGTCCAATGTCTTCTGGCAAACAAAGCAGATGTAAATGCTCCAGGGGGCCACAATGGGAGTGCACTCCAGGCAGCCACCTGCTATGGAAATTATGATATTGTCCAGCTTCTTCTGGACCACAAAGCAGATGTAAATGCACAAGGGGGACAGTTAGTATGGAAATACACTCCAAGCAGCCATCTGCCATGGACACAAGGATATTGTTCTGGTTCTTCTGGAACACCAAGCAGATGTAACTGCCCCAGGGGGCCAGTATGGAAATGCACTCCAGGCTGCTTGCTCATGGGGAAACAATGATATTGTCCATCTTCTTCTGGAGCACAAAGCAGATGTAAATGCCCAGGGGGAAAGAATGGGAATGCACTCCAGGCAGCTTGTTCATGGGGAAACAAGGCTATTGTTCACCTTCTTCTGGAGCACAAAGCAGAGGTCAATGCCCAAGGGGGCAAGTATGGAAATGCACTCCAAGCCGCTTCCTGCAATGGGAACAAGGATATTATTCAGCATCTCTTGGGCACAAAGCAGATGTAAATGCCCAAGGGGGCAAGTATGGAAATGCACTTCAGGCAGCTACCTGCAATGGAAACAAGGATATTATACAGCTTCTTCTGGCAAACAAAGCAGATGTAAATGCCCAAGGGGGCGAGTATGGAAATGCACTCCAGGCAGCCACCTGCAATGGAAACAAGGATATTGTCAAGCTTCTTCTGGCAAACAAAGCAGATGTAAATGCCCAGGGGGGGCAGTATGGGAATGCACTTTATTGTCCAGCTTCTTCTGAAACATCAAGCAGATGTAACTGCAACAGGAGGCGAGTATGGAAATGCACTCCTGGCGGCTATCAGCGAAGGTAACACAAATATTGTCCAGCTTCTCAAGCACAAAGCAGATGTAAATACTCAATGGGGAGTGTATGGCAACTCACTCCTCATGGCTCTCAGTAAATAAAACATGGATATTTTCCAGGTTCTTCTAAAATTCAAGTGCAGAACACAGATTTTAAATATTTTCTGTTGATATAACAAGAGATCTGTAGTTTATAATCCCTTGTAACTACCAAGCTGCCATAATATAATCAACTTTGTTATTATTAATTCTGTTTGGAAATTATGTCACCATAACTTTAAATTTTGGGCCTGCCTCCACTTCCTTCCACTCTCTCGCAAGCTCGGGGTCCCCCAAGCCAAGAAGCCGTTGGTGGGGACCCTAAAGCCTCATTTACTTAGAATATATATACTGAGCGCCAGGGCAGGCCTAACCCTAACTTAACCCAAAGCTCAACCTGGATCTGCTGGATCCTGGTCAGGTCACAGGTCAAGTTTTTTTTGGCACAGGTACCTGTACATGTGAAATACATGAGTGGAATTGAGCACAATAGCCACCATAAAAGGACTTGGGATTGAAAATAGGGAGCGCCCCACACTGTAATCTTAATGTTAACAACAGTAGTAATATTTTACCCTTTGATGATGGCAAGTGATATAAATTCTCAACCAGTAGGTATTAACAACTTTGCTGATATATTATCAATGTTTCTATTTGGAAATACAAGATTGAAGTAAATGCCTCAGGGGGAAATCTGGCCATGCAATTGGCTTTAGAGGTAGCTGTGTATATTTTTGGACAGACTCTACCATCAAAATTTTTATTATATAAATAGTGAAGAGATTCTTGATATCACAGCATAAGTGTGCTTTTCCCTCCACAGTCTCTGACTATACACTGTAAAAAAATTACCATTAAAGTTGAAACCAAAATTCAAGAGTACAACCCTCTGTCCATTTCCATGGTCAATACTGACTAGTTTATACTATGTTATTTTGAGCTCAGTTACTATACATGCTATACAGGGCTAAAGAAGGGGATTTTTGTACTACTACTTGCTTATCTATCTATTCAATTACTTATCTATCTCACCTATACATATCATGAGCTGCTATCTTACTTATCAATCTGCTTTACTTAATAATAATAATAATACTTACTAATCCACTTCGATTACTTAACATCCATGTTATTGCCTTGAAGATTGCACATGTTTCTTATATAATATCTTCCCATGAGAATTACCTAGAAGTGGGCACAAATTGTTGTAGTTGCCGCGCCAATGATGACATCATGGCAATCCGGAACTGATTCCCCTCCGACATTGCTTACTGATCTACTTACTCAGGTACTTACTACTGTAGTGGCCAAAATTAACCGAACAGAGGGTTTCTCTATATTGTGAGCACTTGTGTATTCCAAAAAAGTGGTGATCTGGGGTTTTTAGACCTTGTGAGTTCATATCTGAAGTCAGTTTGTTACCATATTTGGCAGGTCCAAAGATATTGGCCGTTTTACCGTATAATTATGACCGGATGCTCCCGTAACGCGTAACAGGACCCCCCGAGCATGGGGGATTTTGCAATCTGTAATGTGTAACAGGAGGGTCCGAGCATGGTATTTCTTGAAACATCACAAATTTTTGCGGCGGGCCTTCAGCCCGCCTATTCATTTGCGCATATGGCGCTATGCGTAACGCATAACGGCGGACCTTGAGCATGATACTCAACAAAAACCATGCATAACGCCTCGACCCCCGAGAGCATACAGTCGTAATTATACAGTATTGCCAAATTCCCAAGGGTGCTCTACAAATATTGATGCTTGGGAAAATTGGACAACACCATTGAAATCTGCATGAAAAATAGTGTTGATTACCATATTACTTTATGTGAATTGGTCTCCGCAATGCTAGGCTATCTTGCTTTGAAAAGTCCCATTTTTTGCCATTTTGGCCAATTTTAGTGCAAAATGACTAAAAATGACCACTTTGCAGGTGGAATTGCTCTACAATTATATGAAGCAAATGTCTATTCTACTCTATTTCTCCTGTAGATTTCAATGGTGTTGTCCAATTTTCCCAAGCATCAATACCTGTAGAGCACGTCTGGGAATTTGGCAACAAAATGACCAATATCTTTGGACCTACCAAATATGGCCACAAACTGACTTCAGATATGAGCTCACAAGGTCTAAAAACCCCGGATGGCCACTTTTTTGGAATACACAAGTGCTCACAATATAGAGAAACCCTCTGTTTGGTTAATTTTGCCTGCTACAGTAAGTACTTACAGACCGGGTAGATACCTCATAGCGTACCCAAACTGTAGTATATAAGGCCAGGTATGAAGGCAAAGTAGTATAAGAGCAATAGAGCACTTGTTCCCCAATCTCCTGTGGGAGCCTCATGGCTCCGAGTCTCCACTGCACCGGATACAAATGTGCACCTGAATGTATTCACCGAGGGGGCTCCTTGATCTTGTACCACCATCATCTCGATTCTTTCCCACGCTTGCGTGGCTTTTCCTGCTGAGCTGGCAGCGACAACAAGAGCAAGACCGTGCCGCATAGCTTGTCACATGCACAGAAGGGTTCTCCTTTGCATTCTAACAAGATGGTCATTTTGTTTCAACACATTCCCCCTGAGATCAACCTGAAACAGTGGAAAGGTGAAATACACTGCACTCAGACTTCTCGAGCAGTCTAAAAGCTCTTTACAGCCACAGACCCTTCTTCCACCACCAAATACTCCCTGTTCCACTATGCCTATCCACCTTTATCACCAGGTTCTTGCCCACATCCTAAATCCAGCTTTCACTCTTTTTTCCATCACGCAAAATTCCAACCCCAAATCTTCATGGCCTTGACCTAACAGTTGCATTGAGAGCACGCAATCCATCCAGCACATACTCGGGCCCACAGGGGGTAATGGTCCACTACTGTTTTGCTTATAACTTTTGAACAGGTTCATATTTTCACTAAATCTATGTTATGAACTTGGCCTAAGTACTCTGTGCAACCATGTCAGACCCATAAAATGTACTTCCTCTCTGAATTAGTTGCTATGTTTAACTTATTATAAAATTGACAAAATGCTTCAAAACAGTACAGCAATAAATATCAAGTTCTGCATCTACATCTCCTCACCAATGGAAAGCCAGATATTGAAAATGGGGAAATATTTTTTTCATAATTTTTACTTGTGAATATAATCTACTATAACAAGTTAAAGTAAAGTTCAGATGAAACTTATCATCTATGTCATGTAAGAGATTCCCACACTTTTCTCTTATGAATATGCAAAGCTAAGAGTTTTTACCCAGTACATCAGGCCTATGCATTTTTTTACTTAAATTTATTGTGTCCTCGTAGAGATATTTACTGTTTTTGATTGAAGAGCCACAATTGGCCGGTTACTTTCTGGTATTAGGCCTAAAATTGGCCTAAGGCGTGTAACCATACATTTTGACATTTTGTACATGTTATACAATGCAATAAGAGAGTTATACAGAGCCCGAGCATGATAGCTGTTGCCAAGGCAAAGAACTTAACAATAATACTCAGCGAGCCGTGAAGGTACGCCCACAAGTGTAGCCTAGAGCCAAGCTAGCAAGGATACCTGGGCTGCCCGGAGATGTAACGCTAGATTGTCAATCTAGTTATACCCAAGAGTGTATACTCTCTAAAACAGGACATCTTGAAGCGGGATAAGTACTAAGCCAACGGGTTACTTGAGGGAAGGCATCCCTCGCACTAAGACCCCAACAAGGTATGTTAAGATGAGGACTTTACAGTCCGTAACATTGGACCAGAACAATCCCAAGGAAACCGTAGAGGTCTACTCACGGCACCGGTCGTAACCGTGAAAGCAGTAGAAACATGCTTAGCGATCCCACAGAAAGCTATGTGCCGGGATAGCCTTGGCAAATCAAAATGTTTGATCTTAGAAATCATACACAGGAGGTCTTATCTGTTAAAGCCGACTATTGGGAATCACTTGTACCTACTCAGCACAGTTGCTTGAGACTATCCTAAGTGGTGTCGTTGGAAAGCTAGACAACAGGCCTTCTCAAGAGAATGTTAACTACACTGAGGATGGGCAGAAATATCCGAGGAGTAGAATGAAACTCACCCAAGGGAAACCAGGCGGCGAGTGATCATGAAGCATAAAGGTACTCCTGACCCTGGAGAATTGTGGAGTAATCAGAGAAACCTCACTCAGATCAAAACACTTTAAAACTATGTTAATCCTCACAAAATCATATTTTACCTCTGATATATATCCAAGAATGGACTATTTCTTTATCATGTTGAGAGGGCGATACTGTGGCTAAGCGGAAAGTGTGAGAAACAGCCAATAAATAGCCAAAACATCAACACAAACCACTAAACTACAATAAAGACTTCTAAGTTCAGAGGGGGGATGTGAAATTACAAAGAGTTGAACTTTGAAATGATGAGTGAATGCAGGAACTAAGGTAAAAGGGGGGGGGGAGAGGCGGAAGGCTATATAATACAAGAAAGCACTGACCAGAGGTTGTCTACCCAGACAGAGCTCTGACTGCAGCCTAACTACAATATTTTACTGGACTGAACTTGAAACAAAACAAACAAAACTAATAATACAACTGTGTGAAGTGAGGAGGAAATCCCTGCCTCTAATGTGAGGGGGAATCCAAACCTGGGGATCAACTATCAATCTGGGCTACATTATATAGAGCAGGAGCGCGGCTGTGTAGTGTGCACAGACCACTTAAGGGTGTGTCAAACCGCTCTCTAGCTTCTAACGAGCCGAGTTTCATGTTTCTATTATATTTCAATTCAAATTTCAAATCAACACTCCGAAATTGGAGATTATCACTCTTCCCTGTACTTGGGAAGGGACAACAAGCTTCTATAAATGCTTGTACTCGGTTATAGCGATGCTAGAGGGTCTAGGACACTGTCTAATCCTGAAAGTACCACAGAGGATGCAGGGGAACGGCGGTTTTAGCTCATGTTCGGCTTAAACAAATAGTGACCTAATTTCGGAGTTATAGCAAGATCTCCGTATTTCAACCACTTCCGGACATCGGCACAACTCGGGACTTCGGATTTGGACTCTCTAGTATATCTATTGAGTTCTCCGAATGCCGCCGCGATCATATTTCGCATGCATGACACCTTTCTAAGGAAATTCTCTTCTAATCCCAATATTATAAGTAGTAATGGATACAGCCTTCATAACTCGTGAACTGGTGCTGCACAAATGCTACAAATATTACTGGGAGTGCTTCTAGTGTATTTCGATTGAATAGACCTCAGGGAACCAAATATACATAACAAACTCCTTTTCTTTCAGAGTTGTCAAGCAGGGGATGAATTAACATATAGTGAGAAGTGCATATATCACAATTCTGAGCAAATAGAGGTTGGAGGAGCTTGTATTACATTGGATTCAAGCGAAACACATTGATACACAAGGTCCAGACCATAGTCTCTTGCATGCTTTATCAGGTGGAGCACTGCATACTGATCAATCCTTCTGGATATGTGAATTGTAGAGACAAGACAGATACATATGAGACTACAGGTCATGAGGGTGGGTTTCAGTAACTAGAGATCATGGGTAGCACTCCCAATGACTTCCAGATACTATGTACACTGCAGAAATGCCAAAAAAAAAGCCAAAAGGGTTTTGGGCGTATCAATGTGTACCATATATAGGCTGGAGTTTCCTTTCCGAGCCAGATTCCTCTGTTCCGCTTTCTTTCCGTCTCTCTCTGTATCTGTTTCATCTATTTTTCGTATTAAACTCTCTCTACTCAGTATATAAGCCAGACATATTTATTCAATAAGACAAGTGTCTTGCCCTTGATTTGACTGCTAAGACCAGTGCTCTGTAGAACGTCCCCACAGGATCAGTAGTGTGATGCCTCCTGACTTGGTTATCTTAAGAAAGTTATAAACTTCATGCGCTTTGCAAAGCCCATTTATATCTTGATTGAATTTAAGTGTGTAGAGTTCCCTTGAACTTTAGATCAACTCAAATCTAGTCACTTCCTTAGAGGGGACGGTTTCTAGTAAGGGATTATCCGGCTCCAGAGTGAGTGTTCCTTAGTTGACTTCTTCACAAAGTTAGACGAGCCACTAAGATTATGGTATGAGTTCCTAGTGATTAAGTTCACTCACAATATTGTAGCTTGGCCCAGAGTTTGGTCGAGGACTTTATGGCGTCACAGCAGCTAGTGCCAGAGTTTGCCTAGGAGAATCTTAGTTTCGTTGTATTGGTTTTGGTTCTGGTTAATTGATTTGGACATACACATCTGGTTCCCTCGTACACCTGTACACTCAACTAGGCTTCTCTCGACTTAGTTCTAAGAGTTGTCTAAGCTTAGTTACCCACGTTAGCACTACAGTCTTGAACCTGGAGCAGTTGCATGCATACATCCGATATTACAAGACTTTCCCTCGGGGAATCTCTGACAACCCGCCCTCGCTCCCTTACATATTGATAGTCTGTTAGGTGTGGTAGTGTTTTTGTTAGGTTGTTTTATAGCACCTTTTGCATACCTACACATAAATACCCAAATACTGGGCGCCCAAGTATGCTGTCCACTGGCTGGTCAGAACATCAGGAAAAGTCTAAAATACCTAAGTTGACTTAAGTTGACTTGAGTCAACTTGAGTAAATATGCCAACTTCAGGTTGGCTTGAGTAACCTGAGCTGACTTAAGTATAAGGCCAATTCAAGCACCAACTTCAGGTTGACTTGAGTTAACCTGAGTTAACTTAAGCACATATGCAAACTTCAGGTTGACTTAAGTTAACCTGAGTTGGCTTGACACTGGATGCAGGTTCACGTGATTTGCCGTGATATATGCTGAACAAATGTGCAAACCTCACCAAGTGGGAATCACATAATTTTTGATGCTTTTGGTAAAATCATTGTAAAATCATGTTAAAGCTGAGATATATAGATTTGTCATCAGATATTTACAAGGGGCAGAAGTTATTCTGGAGGTATGATGGAAACATGGTGCTTAAAGTCAATATAAAATGCTTGTATGTCATCTCTTCCTAGTACAATATACCAAAAAGATACAGAAAAGTTATGCAAAACATCTTCTATAATTACACCTAACTTATGGGAAGTTGCTTTCTGGTTTTTTACCTATAAGGTGCCAGAATTGTGAGAAATGTATGTTGAGAATATGATGATATATAATATTTATATGTCATCCATTCCTTGTACTATATACAAGAAACATACAGAAAAGTTATGCAAAACATCTACTATAAAAGTTGCTTTCTGGGTTTTACCAATAATGAGCCAGAATTGTGAAGGATGTATGCTGAGCATATAAAGATATATAATGCTTATATATCACACATTCTTTACGCTATATATGAAAAACATACAGAAAAGTTTTGCAAAACATCTCCTATAATTCCACTTAACTTACTGGAAGTTGCTTTCTGGGTTTTTACCTATAACAAGCCAGAATTGCAAAGGATGTATGCTGAACAAATGAGCACAATTAATACTCAAATTATTCAAATGCATCTTCATAATTAATCACAAGAGCTGGTGATTACATTTTGAAAATATGCTAAAGATAAATGTTAAAGTTATGTCAACACAGGCTCATGTAAGCTGTTTTATGAACAATGAAACTATAATGAACATATGAATGGTTAATATCACTGTTAATCCATTGTAAATGTGGCAAGTTTTGGTATAAATGTGGGGGAGCTATGATGTATGTGATTAGCATAATTTCACTGTAATCATTACCACATACAGGGAATATATTATACCTATTATATCATACACATTTACTATCTGTTCACAATGAGGGTACTGCATTATTAAAAATCATGGGGTTTAAACACAATAAATAATGAGGAAACTATGATAACTTTGACATCTGCACTGATCTATATATTCATCATTACTTTAGCAGATTTGGATGAACTGACAGAAAATGTACAAAGGACAAGTGTGGATGTTATTGATTTTTGAGTTGCAAGTTGGGGTCTAATGATGTGGCAACATGGGGGATATATGAGTTGTCAATTATATGATAGAATTATGTTAAAAAGTACATGAATGTGACAATGATTTATGCAAACAATTGTGGGCAATGATATAGAAAGAGTGTGCGAAGTATGCAAAAGGTGTAGCAAAGTGATACCAAATAAATTTTTGTAAATTTATACAAAACAAAGAAATAATGTTGAAGAAATGTTAAGTTGTGCACATTGCTGGAGTATAATCTGGTATCTAGTGTTAGCCTGGATATTGCATATCTGGTGGCCATCTGTAGCCATGGTGGAGCATATCTCGCACATGTGTATAGCCACAGCAGTGTATAGTGCTTTGGTGGAACATATCCAGTACATGTATGTTGCCTTGGTGTAATTTGACTGGTACATATTTGGTGCCTATCTGTAGCCTTGGTGGAGTGTATCCAGTACATATCTGGTGCCTTGGTGTAACATGACTGATACCTATTTGTTGCTGCAGTGCTGTATACCTGGTGTGTATCTGGAGCCGTGGTGGGGCATATCTGGTACATATCTGGTGCCTTGGTGTAACATAACTGGTACCTATGAGTACCCTCAGGCTGGTGGCTATCTGGTGCCTTGGTAGAACATATCCAGTACATGCATGTTGCCTTGTTGTCACATACCTGGTGCCTAGCTGTAGCCTTGGTGGAACATATTCAGTACATATCTGGTGCCTTGATACTACCTAGAAGTAGCCGAGTGGATCATATACAGTACCTGGATATCTTGCACCATCTGAACTGGTACCTATTGACAGCCTCCATGTTCTATGCTTGGTGGCTATCTAGAGCCTTGCAGGACAATATTGGGTACAGATGAGTAACAGGTATGTATCACTGAGGCTACTCATAAGTACCAGTCATGTTTCACCAAGGCACCAGATATGTATCAGAATGGTCCACCAAGGCTACAGATAGATATCAGTCATGTTACACCAAGCGCCAGATATGTACCAGATACACTCCATCAAGGCCCAAGATATGCACCCAGTATAAAACACGGAGGGTACAAATAGGTACCTGTTCCATTACACCAAGGCACCAGATATGTACTGAATATATGTCACTAAGGATACAGATAGGCACCATGTATGTAACACTGAGGCCACAATTAGCTCCCTTGATAGGTGCGTACATGATTGTTGGCACCCATGGGTTACAGGTTTCCAGGTATTCCCATGGGTGTTTCCCACAGGTACCGGAATCTAACCAGGAGTTGTGTCCACCCTTACAAATAAATAGGTGGGCCAAAGGCCTGCCACGAAAATTTGTGACATTTTGAGAAATACCATGCTCAGACCCTCCTGTTATGCATTACAGATTGCAAAATGCCCCATGCTTGGGGGTCCTGTTATGCATTATGCGGCATCTGGTGAGAGGTCTAAACTGGGGTGAACTTAGAAATGGCTTACACAACCACACCAAACACACACACAACTTATTACTCAGTTCAGGTTTTTAGTTCAGCCAAATAATATTTATTTAAAACTTCAATCTATTCAAGTGCTTCCTTGCTACACTGAGTGTTATTTCACTAAGTGCCTTCCCTTTCAAAGTACAGACTTATTTAAGCTGATCCCCAAGCTCTGAGCTGTCAAACAAATACTATTCCTAAGTCCCTTGGTAAAATCACAAATTAACACAAGTCACAACTGACCAGAGGGTGTCCCTATAACTCAGACAGAGCTCTGACTGCAGCCTAACTAACACAGTTGTTCTCTGTCTCTTTTGGGTTGGCTGTGGTAGGCCTTTTTATATCAAGCAAGTGATAAATGTATAGGTCCAAAAAAATAAAATCTGGGCTGCTAATACCCTCGCGGTGGGCTCCAGATGAGAGGTCTAAACTGGGGTGAACTTAGAAATGGCTTACACAACCACACCAAACACACACACAACTTATTACTCAGTTCGGGTTTTTAGTTCAGCCAAATAATATTTATTTAAAACTTCAATCTATTCAAGTGCTTCCTTGCTACACTGAGTGTTATTTCACTAAGTGCCTTCCCTTTCAAAGTACAGACTTATTTAAGCTGATCCCCAAGCTCTGAGCTGTCAAACAAATACTATTCCTAAGTCCCTTGGTAAAATCACAAATTAACACAAGTCACAACTGACCAGAGGGTGTCCCTATAACTCAGACAGAGCTCTGACTGCAGCCTAACTGTGGTTTGAAAATAATATTCAAAGTCCTTTCTAAGTCTTTGTCTTAACTTCTCTGCACTCAGTTCACACTGAATCTCTTTCTGTCTCTTTACTCAAGTTCAATTGCTTGTCAATTTCTCTCTGTAAATCCCAGTCTTTATATCAATTCAATCTTTTAGTAGTAGCATGATAAGGAGCTGCTACACCTGGTGGGGGTAAGAAAGAATGCTTTTCTCTTCATTTCCTTGCCTTTTTATACTCCTAGGTCCTTGAAATTTTCTTAATTCAGGTACCATGGGTTGGTAAGACGCTCTTGGCTTGCCAAGAGCCAAGATGATAAATCTCATGTTGCCCTTTTAAGCCATAAGTGAGCTTGTAAGTGTTCTCCTGGTTCCTACACTGTCCCCAGGGCTCTATATCATTGTCTCATGGGTCCTCTACCCATATTACACCTTTTCTACACCTTTTATTTAATAAGTAATGGAGGGGAGGGAAGAACGATGCATTCCCGATGAGTGGTTCGACTCTGATGCGCTTTAAGCGCCGGGCGGTCCGTCCGTCCCGCGGTTCAAGTTTGCGGCGTCGTTCCGTATCTCCCCTTTTCTCTTCTCCTCCCGGGTCCTACCGGGTACTTGTATACATGTGGACCGTCCCGTAGGTTGGTCCGAATAAATTTTATTATAGGCATGTCGCTAGGACGCGCCCCGCCTTTCTTTTACTGCCGGCGCCGGGCCACTTTGATCCCCGGCGCCTAATTCATCACTAATCGTCTAGTTTCTCTCTGTAGTTCGTTCCAGGGAACCAGTGCTTCGATTTGCTTACTTTAAACGGATATGGGTTCGCATTATGCTTGCCCTCATTCGTCTCTCTTCATCTATTCTAATCCTGTCTTGTATATCCCTGTATAGGACTTTTTGTAGTAGGTAGTATTAATTGAATAGACTTTAGATCTGGCAAGCCTAAATCAATCTAGGTAAATCAATTTGATTGATTTTGAGTTTGTGGGTCAACGATGCATCCTTGCACATCAATGTAGCCTCTTAAAACATAGTGTATCTCCCTTCAAATGGGTTTCTACATACTAGATACCTGAAGTGGACCTTCAAAGTGTCTAATACATAACGTACCCTAGGTAGTGACGTGACGTGTTTCACGGGGTCTTTTAAATGATGACATTTCGCTTGAATTTCGGCGTACAGCATAATTCGGCGTGTCATCTCCCCCTTACTTAAATCTGAACTGTCCCAGTTCTTCTTTTTATCTTTCACGCCCTTCCCCAAGATACAATGGGTTTTCTCCGGGGTCTGGTCACCACGTCGGCCTATTCTTTTTGCGTGCGGATTTGTTTTCAGCAGTATCTTTGAGCCGCAGTAAGTTTTACGCCCTCTAAGTCATTTTCTTTGAGTATTTAAGACTTTTCAGCGACTTTTCCATGGCCGTTGAATCCTGCTCCCAACTTCTCGCTGCTCGCTACTCAACTCGTCTATCCAAGATGTCTACGCCTGCTGCTATGTCTAGCCCGAGTATTTGGCTCTTAAAGCTGAGATTCTCTCGCCTTTCAGGAATACAACAAGAAACTCGCTGAGTCTTCCGGATATGCTCCAACTTTTATTCTTTTGCTGGAATGGCTACGGATCTGTGTGAGAAGACTGTGCGTGACCGTCTTTTTCCTCTTTTATAGTCTATTCACCAATCGTCTCTCTTTCTCTTAACTTGCTTCATGTCGCCAGGCTTCTAAATAGTTGGCTTGCTATTCTCTACATAATCTAGTGTACTTTGTTTGTACACGTTTTGACTTAATACAAAATTTTTGTACGCCGTCACTTGAACTTGTGCACGTTGACACGCCGAATTACGCTGTACGCCGAAATTCGGCGAAATGTCATCATTTAAAAGACCCCGTGAAACACGTCACGTCACTACCTAGGGTACGTTATGTATTAGACACTTTGAAGGTCCACTTCAGGTATCTAGTATGTAGAAACCCATTTGAAGGGAGATACACTATGTTTTAAGAGGCTACATTACTGTGCAAGGATGCATCGTTGACCCACAAACTCAAAATCAATCAAATTGATTTACCTAGATTGATTTAGGCTTGCCAGATCTAAAGTCTATTCAATTAATACTACCTACTACAAAAAGTCCTATACAGGGATATACAAGACAGGATTAAAATAGATGAAGAGAGACGAATGAGGCAAGCATAATGCGAACCCATATCCGTTTAAAGTAAGAGAATCGAAGCACTGGTTCCCTGGAACGAACCACAGAGAGAAACTAGACGATTAGTGATGAATTAGGCGCCGGGGATCAAAGTGGCCCGGCGCCGGCAGTAAAAGAAAGGCGGGGCGCGTCCTAGCGACGTGCCTATAATAAAATTTATTCGGACCGACCTATGGGACGGTCCACCTGTATACAAGTACCCGGTAGGACCCGGGAGGAGAAGAGAAAAGGGGAGATACGGAACGACGCCGCAAACTTGAACCGCGGGACGGACGGACCGCCCGGCGCTTAAAGCGCATCAGAGTCGAACCACTCATCGGGAATGCATCGTTCTTCCCTCCCCTCCGTTACTTATTAAATAAAAGGTGTAGAAAAGGTGTAATATGGGTAGAGGACCCATGAGACAATGATATAGAGCCCTGGGGACAGTGTAGGAACCAGGAGAACACTTATAAGCTCACTTATGGCTTAAAAGGGCAACATGAGATTTATCATCTTGGCTCTTGGCAAGCCAAGAGAGTCTTACCAACCCATGGTACCTTAATTAAGAAAATTTCAAGGACCTAGGAGTATAAAAAGGCAAGGAAATGAAGAGAAAAGCATTCTTTCTTACCCCCACCAGGTGTAGCAGCTCCTTATCAGGCTACTACTAAAAGATTGAATTGATATAACGACTGGGATTTACAGAGAGAAATTGACAAGCAATTGAACTTGAGTAAAGAGACAAAAGAGATTCAGTGTGAACTGAGTGCAGAGAAGTTAAGACAAAGACTTAGAAAGGACTTTGAATATTATTTTCAAACCACAGTTAGGCTGCAGTCAGAGCTCTGTCTGAGTTATAGGGACACCCTCTGGTCAGTTGTGACTTGTGTTAATTTGTGATTTTACCAAGGGACTTAGGAATAGTATTTGTTTGACAGCTCAGAGCTTGGGGATCAGCTTAAATAAGTCTGTACTTTGAAAGGGAAGGCACTTAGTGAAATAACACTCAGTGTAGCAAGGAAGCACTTGAATAGATTGAAGTTTAAAATATATATTATTTGGCTGAACTAAAAACCCGAACTGAGTAATAAGTTGTGTGTGTGTTTGGTGTGGTTGTGTAAGCCATTTCTAAGTTCACCCCAGTTTAGACCTCTCATCTGGAGCCCACCGCGAGGGTATTAGCAGCCCAGATTTTATTTTTTTGGACCTATACATTTATCACTTGCTTGATATAAAAAGGCCTACCACAGCCAACCCAAAAGAGACAGAGAACAACTGTGTTATCTAACACTATTGGTGACCGAGTTCATACCGGCGCTTCTGCTAAGGCAAAGCAACAACTTGAAAACCAACAGTCTGCTAGCACAAGGCCCTCTCAGAGCACTTCGAGACTTGAAGGAACTTCGCCCTCAATTGCCCAAAGAGCTAGAAATTTAGCTACAAGTGCAACACAAGGAAGAATTAATTCTAACTTGAACACTCAGAGAACTAGACCTACGTCTCCAGTTTCAAACCAACCTACAAACACAAACTTGCCATTACAAAATCAGATAGTCAGAATGAGTCCTTCTATGCCAAGACCTGGTACCAGGGATGCTCCTGCTCTAACTGTTGAAGGGACTGATGACCCTTTAAAAGTCAGAAGATATTTTGAAGAGTTAGAAAATCTGTTCAGTGACTGTTCAGTGACTGACCAGGATGAAAAGAGAAAGTGGAGTCTGAGATACCCAGATGGAAGTGTGTCTTGGGAGTGGAAGGCTTTGCCTGAAGCTTCTGACACTACTAAGACATTTGAGGAGTTCAAGAGAGCAGTTCTTGCCAGCTACCCAGGTGCCTCAGATGAAGAAAGAGGAACTATAAGAGAGTTGAATAGATTGTTCAAGAAGTACAAAAATATTGATAGCACAGACTTGGATGAGTACTTGTCACTTATCAGAAAGTTTAGAGCAATCACGCTAGAGTTGAACCCACCGGCCTTGGCTGGTGCAGCAGTACAAATTGCGCCTCTTGTTACAAACAGAGAACTTGTGGAGAAATTCACAGGAGCTTTGGAGGCAGGCTTCAGGACCGCAATTTTTTCTGCTTTGCACTTAAAAGGAAAAAGCAGGAAAGTTCCTGTGGGTCAGAAAGCAAGACAGGATGATTTGTATGAGATTGATGATGTGATTAGACAAGGTGAAGAGATAGTTAGGGAACAATGCCAGGGATTTATACCCCAACCTATGACAAACCCAAAGACAACTCTTCATCTGAAGCTAGAAATAGAGTAAAGTCAGAGAACCTGCAACAGGAAATGAAAGATTTGATGTCAGAAAAGATGGCAGTTCTTTTGGACACCATCAAAATAAGTCAGAATGAGTTAAGACAGGAGAACTCCAAGCAGATGGATGATCTCTTGAGAACATTTCAACAGAGTAATGTGGAGAGGAGTTCTGGACAAACAAGTCAGTACTCCAACCAAAGGACCTCTGGGGGATATAGTAATCGAGATAACAGACCTCCGCAAAGTGATCCCCAGACTCGCTGGGCTTGTTTTTTTTGTAATGAAGAAGGTCATATGAGAGATGAGTGTTCGCATAGGGCAGATCTATTAGAATTGGGTAGAATTATTCTGGTGAATGGCAGAGTCCGCTTACCAGGAAATTTTCCTATTCCAAGCGAGCCGGTTGGTGCTGTCTGTGAAAAGGACAGGATTGACTTTTATTATGCAAATAAAGGACAGAAGGAGAGATCTGTGAACTTAGTACAGAGTACTCCCATGCATGTACCGGGAATGATCAACACTGCTACTATGTCCACTTATCTAAGTAATCAGTTAGACTCCAGAGAAATGAAGATTGCTCAGTTAGAAAAAGAGTTGCAGAGTATGAAAAACCCTCAGCCTCAGATGTATAATGCATATGAGCAGAGTTATGCTATGCCCACTCAACAGAGTCAATTTTCACAAGTTGGATGGACTCCACCTGGAACTCAGTATGTGAACCCCATGGGAATTCCCATGAACCAGTTTTTGAACCAGAGTCAGTTCACCCCCAATAACGGCATGAACTGGGGATCTCAAAATAATATGAGTAGTGTCAATTCTATGACACAACTTGTACAACAGAGTCCCGTTCAGCCAACTTTGAAGGAGTTAGAAGCCTTTGTTCAAACTCGGAGGCAGCAAGAACGTGAGCAGCAGGAAAAATGAAGAGTTCAATGATTAGGACCAAAGCTGTGACCAAGTCCTCTGAGAACCATTCTCCTCCAGCAAATAAAGCTTATGTTTCTGTTCCCCCTGTACCTGTAATAAATAAAAGAAGAGATGTGTCAAAATCAAAAGATGGTGATCTTGATTTTGAAATTAGTGAAATACCAGCAAACCCGTTTCTAAATGTGAAAGATGTGTCTGAACTCCCAGTGTTAGGGATGTCAAGTGATGAGAAAGCAAGCGAGAGATTTCACCAAGTAGAGGACAAGGAGCCTGCCTATAATTTTGTTGCACCGATAGAGAAATCTGGAAATGTGCACACCATTGTAGAAAAGATTCTTGACAGTGAAGTCACTCTCAAAACTAGTGAACTCTTGGCTGCAGCCAAACCTATTAGAGAAGAGTTGAAAGCTAGAGTTAGTCAACAGAAGGTGCCAGTAAGGAATACGCCTGCCCTAGTCAAGTCCCAGTTTGAAGGGATCAGTCTAGATCACAGTGCCATAGATGTCCAAAACTTACCTACTGTGACTTGGGAAAAAGTGGAGAAAGCTAAATCCAACAATGGAGAGACTGTGTCTGCCTATGTGGTTGGTGATGTTGTTCTACAATACCTAGAAGCTCTAAGTCCAGAAGAGAAACCCAAACAAATAGTGGTAGCCTCTGACTCACAAAGTCTAAGGTCTATTTACCCACTCTTGAATGGAAGAAATCATGTAGAGTGTCTGTTGGACTCTGGTTCACAGATTGTATCCATATCTCAGAATCAAGCTGAGAAGTCGAGTTTAGTTTGGGACCCTGATATTGTGATTTACATGCAGAGTGCAAATAAGAGCTTAGACAAATCTTTAGGATTGGCAAGGAATGTACCATTCCTGTTTGGAGATATGACTGTATTATTACAAGTACATGTCATCAGATCCCCAGCCTATGATGTACTCTTAGGAAGGCCCTTTGACACTCTGATGCAAACTCAAATTCAGAATTATGCTGATGGAAGACAGATAGTGACCTTGAATGATCCAATGTCTAGTAGAAGGTTAACCATACCTACCTTTGCAAGAGGAACTGCTGCGATTATGACAAAAAGGCCACCAGATGTTAACATCAAGGAGGATGTAAGAGAGGAGATAAAGATGGCAAGAGAGAACTCAGACACTAAAGAAAAGGTGGAGGGTTTTCTGTTAACCTTGAGGATTTGATAGAGAAAGATCAAGGAGAGGTAGCAGTCATCTTTGAAATTGACAAGTCTATGAATATAACAATTCAGACTATTGTCTACCCAAAAGAGAAAGATTTTCTCCTGTACAACTGAGAAACGCTTACTTGGCTAAGTCCTTGCATGCAACTCAGAATGATAAAAAGGCTCAATTGACCCTGTATAATTTCTTGCATGATACCTATGAAGAAGAAAAGCCAAGTGTGGGAGTTCCATCTGACAGTCAATATGCCTACCAAACCGTGGAAGTTGAACTCGATGATAGACCTCCTCACTTGAGAAAACCTAGAGAAAATGGGGAAAAAGTGGAAAAACCAAAAACAATTGATAATTTCTTTAAGTCCATTAAGGTGCCAAAAACATTTAAAAAGACTAAGTCCCTTGGGACACTAAAAAGAATAGAAAATATTAAAAAGACAAAAACAGTTGATGATACCCAGAGGAATTTCTATTCCTCAGTTTTCTGATTCCCTACCCACTCTGGGTTGTAACCCAAAAGAGCCTGTTCATTCTGTGTATAAATACAAGCCTGTTGCCAAGAAAGTTAGACCAATTGTTGGTGAACTTCCTCAACACTTCAGGATAGTGAGAAAGATAGATGGAGATCCATTGAAGGATATGCCTGAACTTAGCAGGAATCCTCCAGATTTCACACCTACTGGGAGGTATACTCAGGAGAGGAAGGAGGTCATAGACAATGCTCATTCCGAGGATTTTCTATGGCCAGAAGAGAGAAAGTTGTTGCATCATTTTATGATGGTGCAAGAAAAAGGATTTGCATGGAATGATGAAGAGAGGGGAAAGTTCAGAGAGGATTTCTTCCCACCTGTAGAAATGCCTGTAGTCCCTCATACTCCTTGGGTCCAGAAGAATATTCCAATTCCCCCTGGTACTTATGATGAAGTATGTAAAGTTGTTAGGACTAAGATGGAGGCAGGAGTGTTTGAACCTTCAAACTCTTCTTATAGATCAAGATGGTTTGGAGTTCTCAAGAAAGATGGAAAGTCAATAAGGATTGTACAGAGTTTAGAGCCATTGAATGCAGTTACCATACAACACTCTGGATTACCTCCTGCAACAGATGAGTTAGCAGAACAATTTGCTGGTTACTCCTGTGGAGCAATCTTAGATATGTATGTGGGTTATGATGAGAGGACACTAGCAGAGTCATCTAGGGACTTGACAACTTTCCAGACGCCTTATGGAGCACTTAGGTTAACCACCTTACCCACGGGTTGGACCAATTCAGTCCCTATATTCCATGATGATGTTACCTATATGTTGAGAGAGGAGATCCCCCATGTCACAAGACCTTACATTGATGATGTTCCAATTAAGGGTCCTAAGACAAGGTATGAATTACCTAATGGAGGATATGAAACTATCCCTGAAAATCCTGGTATACGCAGATTTGTCTGGGAGCACTTTCAGAATGTGAATAGAGTAGTTCAAAGAGTAAAGTACTGTGGAGGTACCTTCTCTGGATTTAAAGCAAGCATTTGTTGTTCAGAGTTTAAAGTTGTTGGATACAGATGTAGCTATGAGGGAAGAATTGTAGACCCAGACTTGATGGGAGTTATTGAGAGATGGGGACCTTGTAAAAATATCTCTGATGTCAGGAGCTTCTTAGGAACTACTGGGGTCTGTAGAATGTTTGTCAAGAACTATGCAAAAAATTGCAGAACCTATCAATAGACTCAGAAAGGAGGGGGTGCCCTTTGAATGGATGTCTGAACAGCAGAAAGCTATGGATAACTTGAAGCAGGCAATTAGGGAGTCCCCTGCACTTAGGAAAATTGACTATACTAGTCCAGAACCTGTAATTCTGTCGGTTGATAGTTCCTTTAAGGGAGTGGGATTCTACATTGCACAACAGGATGATGAGACCCGAAAAAGGCATTATGCGAGATTTGGGTCCATCACCTACAATGACAGGGAAGCCAGGTTTTCACAACCTAAGAGAGAGTTGTATGTAAATGCACTTAAATATTTGTCTGAGAGATATGGAATCAAAGGGATTAGGATTGCTCCCTATAATTCACAAGCTAATGGGAAGATAGAGAGACCACACTGGGATGTCAGACAGGCCCTTTACAAGGCTGCCAATGGTATCCAATCTAAGTGGGCTTTCCATGTCTCAGAAGTGATGTGGGCTGATAGAATTACTGTTAGAAAGAGATTGGGTTGTTCCCCCTTCTTTGCCATGACAGGAGCACACCCAGTCCTCCCCTTTGACATCATGCAAGCAACTTGGCTCATGCAAGTGCCAGGACATGTACTTAGTACTACTGAGTTAATTGGACTTAGAGCCAGAGCTCTGTCTCTGCATGCAGACCATGTTAAAGATATAATGAGTTCCATAGACCATGAGAAGAGAGAAAGAACACTAAGATATGAGAAGATGCATGCTCACACTATCAAAAGTTTTGACTTCAAACCAGGGAACCTTGTACTAGTGAGAAATTCACAAGTGGAGAACTCCCTTAATGCTAAAATGATGCCAAGATGGTGGGGCCCCTGCATAATTATTAGAAAGACTAAGGGAGGAGCTTATGTAGTTGCCGAAATGGATGGATCAGTTTTTCAAAACAAGATCTCACCATTTCGGGTCAGGCCTTACAACGCCCGGCATAAAATTACACTTCCCGAGAATCTATCTACACTTACGGGACTTACTCCCGAGGAACTCGAAAGAATTGTTCAAGGGCCAGAGCCCAGCGAGAAAGATGTTAGTTCCGAAGAGTCCAAAATAATCTCAGAAGAAGTTAATTTTGAGCTTGATCGGATCAGTGATTATGAATACGATAACACGATCACCGAGCCAAGGATCAGAGGCGAACGAGAAAATGATTAAGTGAGGAGACCACGAGGAGATCAAAAGGAGAAGGTAAAGGGAGATCTGTCAGAATTCTGCCGGATTTCACAAGTAAAGAGAAGTGGCGAGTATGGACTTAGCAAATGAACTCAAAGTAAAATCATATATGAGCTTAGTTCACGTGCGCAAGTTCAAGTGACGGCGTACAAAAATTTTGTATTAAGTCAAAAGCGTGTACAAATAAAGTACACTAAATTATGTAGAGAATAGGCGAGCCGACTATTTAGAAGGCCCGGCGACATGAAGCAAGTTAAGAGAAAGAGAGATGATTGGTGAATAGACTATAAAAGAGGAAAAAGACGGTCACGCACAGTCTTCTCGCACATATCCGTAGCCATTCCAGCAAAAGAATAAAAGTTGGAGGCATATCCGGAAGACTCAGCGAGTTTCTTGTTGTATTCCTGAAAGGCCGAGAGAATCTCAGCTTTAAGAGCCAAATACTCGGGACTAGACATAGCAGCAGGCGTAGACATCTTGGATAGACGAGTTGAGTAGCGAGCAGCGAGAAGTTGGGAGGCAGGATTCAACGGGCCATGGAAAAGTCGCTGAAAAGTCTTAAATACTCAAAGAAAATGACTTAGAGGGCGTAAAACTTACTGCGGCTCAAAGATACTGCTGAAAACAAATCCGCACGCAAAAAGAATAGGCCGACGTGGTGACCAGACCCCGGAGAAAACCCATTGTATCTTGGGGAAGGGCGTGAAAGATAAAAAGAAGAACTGGGGACAGTTCAGATTTAAGTAAGGGGGAGATGACACGCCGAATTACGCTGTACGCCGAAATTCGGGCGAAATGTCATCATTTAAAAGACCCCGTGAAACACGTCACGTCACTACCTAGGGTACGTTATGTATTAGACACTTTGAAGGTCCACTTCAGGTATCTAGTATGTAGAAACCCATTTGAAGGGAGATACACTATGTTTTAAGAGGCTACATTACTGTGCAAGGATGCATCGTTGACCCACAAACTCAAAATCAATCAAATTGATTTACCTAGATTGATTTAGGCTTGCCAGATCTAAAGTCTATTCAATTAATACTACCTACTACAAAAAGTCCTATACAGGGATATACAAGACAGGATTAAAATAGATGAAGAGAGACGAATGAGGGCAAGCATAATGCGAACCCATATCCGTTTAAAGTAAGAGAATCGAAGCACTGGTTCCCTGGAACGAACCACAGAGAGAAACTAGACGATTAGTGATGAATTAGGCGCCGGGGATCAAAGTGGCCCGGCGCCGGCAGTAAAAGAAAGGCGGGGCGCGTCCTAGCGACGTGCCTATAATAAAATTTATTCGGACCGACCTATGGGACGGTCCACCTGTATACAAGTACCCGGTAGGACCCGGGAGGAGAAGAGAAAAGGGGAGATACGGAACGACGCCGCAAACTTGAACCGCGGGACGGACGGACCGCCCGGCGCTTAAAGCGCATCAGAGTCGAACCACTCATCGGGAATGCATCGTTCTTCCCTCCCCTCCGTTACTTATTAAATAAAAGGTGTAGAAAAGGTGTAATATGGGTAGAGGACCCATGAGACAATGATATAGAGCCCTGGGGACAGTGTAGGAACCAGGAGAACACTTATAAGCTCACTTATGGCTTAAAAGGGCAACATGAGATTTATCATCTTGGCTCTTGGCAAGCCAAGAGAGTCTTACCAACCCATGGTACCTTAATTAAGAAAATTTCAAGGACCTAGGAGTATAAAAAGGCAAGGAAATGAAGAGAAAAGCATTCTTTCTTACCCCCACCAGGTGTAGCAGCTCCTTATCATGCTACTACTAAAAGATTGAATTGATATAAAGACTGGGATTTACAGAGAGAAATTGACAAGCAATTGAACTTGAGTAAAGAGACAGAAAGAGATTCAGTGTGAACTGAGTGCAGAGAAGTTAAGACAAAGACTTAGAAAGGACTTTGAATATTATTTTCAAACCACAGTTAGGCTGCAGTCAGAGCTCTGTCTGAGTTATAGGGACACCCTCTGGTCAGTTGTGACTTGTGTTAATTTGTGATTTTACCAAGGGACTTAGGAATAGTATTTGTTTGACAGCTCAGAGCTTGGGGATCAGCTTAAATAAGTCTGTACTTTGAAAGGGAAGGCACTTAGTGAAATAACACTCAGTGTAGCAAGGAAGCACTTGAATAGATTGAAGTTTAAAATATATATTATTTGGCTGAACTAAAAACCCGAACTGAGTAATAAGTTGTGTGTGTGTTTGGTGTGGTTGTGTAAGCCATTTCTAAGTTCACCCCAGTTTAGACCTCTCAACGTGAACTAAGCTCATATATGATTTTACTTTGAGTTCATTTGCTAAGTCCATACTCGCCACTTCTCTTTACTTGTGAAATCTGGCAGAATTCTGACAGATCTTCCTTTACCTTCTCCTTTTGATCTCCTCGCGGTCTCCTCACGGTCTCACTTAATCATTTTCTCGTTCGCCTCTGATCCTCGGCTCGGTGATCGTGTTATCGTATTCATAATCACTGATCCGATCAAACTCAAAATTAACTTCTTCTGAAATTATTTTGGACTCTTCGGAACTAACATCTTTCTCGCTGGGCTCTGGCCCTTGAACAATTCTTTCGAGTTCCTCGGGAGTAAGTCCCGTAAGTGTAGATAGATTCTCGGGAAGTGTAATTTTATGCCGGGCGTTGTAAGGCCTGACCCGAAATGGTGAGATCTTGTTTTGAAAAACTGATCCATCCATTTCGGCAACTACATAAGCTCCTCCCTTGGTCTTTCTAATAATTATGCAGGGGCCCCACCATCTTGGCATCATTTTAGCATTAAGGGAGTTCTCCACTTGTGAATTTCTCACTAGTACAAGGTTCCCTGGTTTGAAGTCAAAGCTTTTGATAGTGTGAGCATGCATCTTCTCATATCTTAGTGTTCTTTCTCTCTTCTCATGGTCTATGGAACTCATTATATCTTTAACATGGTCTGCATGCAGAGACAGAGCTCTGGCTCTAAGTCCAATTAACTCAGTAGTACTAAGTACATGTCCTGGCACTTGCATGAGCCAAGTTGCTTGCATGATGTCAAAGGGGAGGACTGGGTGTGCTCCTGTCATGGCAAAGAAGGGGGAACAACCCAATCTCTTTCTAACAGTAATTCTATCAGCCCACATCACTTCTGAGACATGGAAAGCCCACTTAGATTGGATACCATTGGCAGCCTTGTAAAGGGCCTGTCTGACATCCCAGTGTGGTCTCTCTATCTTCCCATTAGCTTGTGAATTATAGGGAGCAATCCTAATCCCTTTGATTCCATATCTCTCTGACAAATATTTAAGTGCATTTACAAATGGTGGACCATTATCTGTGTAGATTACAGCTAGACACCCCCATCTGCATATAATGTCCTCAAACATCCAATCACCAATTGCTTTTCCAGTTTCTTTCTGGAGTGCCCTCCCCTCCATCCAACTTGAAACATGGCACCTGCCATGCACAAAGTACTTTTTATTATTTGACTTTGGCATATGCATAGTGTCTGCATGAAGGACTTGTAAAATAGGTGGGGTGGATGTAAGCTTAGGCGGGGTCCTAATCAATTCTTTCAATCTTTCCTGACACAAGTGGCATGTCTTCACATACCAGTTGGCATCTCTATCTAGTTCAGGCCACCAGAATCTCTCAGATAACAAAGCTTTAGTGGCAAAGACACCCCTGTGCCCAAGACTATCATGAGCCGCTTTCATCATTGACATTCTGTCACTACGGGAAGGAAAAACAATTAATTTGATTGTCCAAAACACATTCTAAATGATTGTCTTGCACTCATATTGATTGTCTGAAACATTCTTAATGATTGTCCAGTTTACCCATAATGATTGTCTTATACCTTTATATTGATTGTTTGAACCAATCTTATTGATTGTCTGAACCAACCTTATTGATTGTCTGAACCAACCTTATTGATTGTCTGAACCAATCTCAATGATTGTCTAAATCACTCTTAAAGGTTGTCTGAACTACTTTCAATGATTGTCCTGACCTTTCAATATGATAGTCTGAACCACTCTATATGACAGTTTTGGGCTATCTAAATGATTGTCAAAAACACTCCAAATGATGGTATGAAACACTCATATTGACTGTTCAGGACAGTCTAAATGATTGTTTTTGGAAATGGGTCACAGTGTCTTCAGACAATCATTGGGATTGTCTATCAATCACTCTGAGTGCTTATAACAATCATTTGAGCTGTCTTGGACACTCTTTTTAAGTGCCTTGGGCAATCATTCTGAATGTATGAACAATCATTTGGGTTGTTTTACGAATGGGTTTTTCACATGCTTTTGGAGGTAAAAATATATTGACTACGTGTTGACACTACTACTTATCCCAAATTCCTTCTTCAATGAGAGGAAAGTCAAATGCTAAAGTCGCACATCAAAATACTTACCAGCGCATTGGTGTTGCTGGAGTGACGGTCAATGGAAGAACAAACAGAAGGTATAGAACAACTTACACAATAAGGTGTAGCGAGTTCACAAACCAGAGACCTGCAAATGGCAACCACGGAGACAAACAACGATATACAGGAGAGAAACGACAATATGAACGGAGAGAAACGACAATATGAACGGAGAGAAACTATAATACATGAAGAGAGAAACTACAATACACGCGGAGAGATACGATGATATGCGTGAAGAGAAACTACAATACATGGGGAAAGAAACGATGATACCCACAGAGAGATACAATGATACACATGGAGAGATACAACGATACACATGGAGAGGTATGACGATATGCACAGAGAGAGGTATGGCAATACACGTGTGGAGAAATGAAATGATGATACATGCGGAAAGAAACTACAATACACACGGAAAGAAACAATAATATGCGCAGAGAGAAACGACAATACGTATGGAGAGAAGCGACGATACGCACGGAGTAATTTGAGGCAAGGACGAGCCTATGGCGCGTAAGCCAAGACGCGTTCCATGGAGAGGCTGGGCGTTGAGCGGAGGGACCGGGAGTGGCTATTTGGATGAGAACCATTCATAGCTGTTGACTCGAGTGCTCCCACAACAGCGGCTGGCACTATGTCAAGACAATCCAGCCGCCGGCGGAGTTCACTGGAGGGATGAAAGGAATGGGAAGTGAGAAACGGAAAGGAAAAGGATTAAAGCAAGGCGCACCCTTGATGCGCTCAGGAAGTCTCATTGCCGTTGACCCCGATTCAACGCCTTCGATTGAGAAGTTCCGTCGACCTGGGTGCTTGTGCTGTGGATGAAGTTAGAGGGGGCAGCGTTGAGTTGTGTTTGAGGGCTGCAGCCCTCTATCGCCAATGCGTTGTATGCTGTGGCCTGGTGTTGAAGGTACCTAGCGATTACCCTGTGAATTTGGCTATAGCTGAACGCTGTGGCTGTGGAGAACCTTGAGCAGAAGCAATGGCAAGGCAGCGAGCAGGGCGGCCAAATCTCGGGTTAACCGGCCGGCTCACTCGCATGCACTACGGGTATTCAACAAACCAATTGCAACCAGTTTCCCTAGATACAGCCGATTTCCCTCGATCCCATCCTCGAGGCCAAAGCTGTGCCCCTTGAAGCCTGCTGTCCATGTCTTCTGCCCAAGGCGGAGGCTCTGAAAAATAAACCGAGCTCCAATACCGTGGATAACCTAGAAGGAAGAGCTGAGAGTCGATTGAAACAGGCAAAGAACCAGACCAAAAGAGAGAACAATGTCGTCGTGGAAGGGAACAGTATGGTGTTGAAGTGTGGCCGCCAGTAATAGTCTTGGTAGGATGGAATGGCTCCATGGACAAGGCAATGGTGGTCGAAGAAGCAGAGCAGGCGCTGACGTGGCCATTACGTGTTACATTGATGTGGCTGTGCACTTGCGCGGAACTCGTCAAGTCCGCGGCAAGCGCTTTGGGGTTGAATGCCGAAGGATTGGCAACATCTGATAAATGGTAATTCATTGATTACTCACTCGAGCTCATGCTCATGGGAAGCCAGGAGTGCAAGTGTGATGACTAGCCCTTCTAGTCTCGCGAGAACCACCGTTCAGACTCGTTTGTATCTAGGCGTTTCTACTAGTGTGCCGCACTGATTGCAAAGCATGTTAGCGGACAAGAAGCCTGGAATAACGAGGGTTGGAGAATAGGGCTCTTCACCGTAACCGTAGCCTATGGTATACGGCCGTAGGCTACGGGAAATATTCCGTACCGTATCAGATTTTTTTTTTGACCGTACCGTATCCGGTACGGGAAGTTCCGTATTTTCCCATACCGTATGTCCGTATTACGCCGTATACGGTTGTACTGCCAGGTGGCTGTGCATTTTAGACAAATGTATTCAAATTTAATTGAAGAAGTTCAAGTTCAACTATATACATTACTAGCAGTTTAAGTACCAACGAAGTTGCGTGCTTTTATAAGCAAGCCACAAGCTGCCGGCAGGGAACGGAAACACTTTATCGACGTATTCCGCCGGTCACATGACTTGGGCAGCCCACTTGAATAACAGCTCGCAACACTGTTGCTTCCCCCAAGTACATCTTATTCCATCTTTAATACATACTTCCATGTCTGCATGCCACCTATAAGCACTTTGTACTTTTTAATTACTTTCTATTACCATTTGTGCTAAGTTTGTTCCGTACCATCCGTAATCTGTAATACGGCCGTATTTTCGCCATACCGTACTGTCGAGAAGAAAAATGGACCGTAGATCACGTACCGTACCGTATTACGGTAAAAATATTCCGTACCGTATACGGTATACGGGAAGAGCCCATTGGAGAAGAAGTTAGCAGGACCGGTGAAGTAAGAGAAGTTGGTCTTAGCGAGGAAAGGATAAATGAGGACTTAACTAGAATATTCTGCGTTGCATAGTATTCACGATCCGTCTTTGCTAACAGAATCAAAATGGATTAGAATGATTTGAAAAAGAGAACTCCTTGAATCTGTGTATGTACAAGTAAATATATGGGCCACTGCACATACTCTCGCACTGCCTGACCTCTACATGTGGTACATACCCAGTGATAATGTTACAATAAGTAAAAGAATAGTCTGAAAGAATTTGAAATACCTTTGGGTAGACGAATCTAAGGCTTTGTTGGATAGTGCGGTGGAACAGGTAGAACGCGTCGCGTCTACCTGTCCATCACTGGAGCAAGCCACGTGATGGCTAGTACGTTAGATTAGCTTGTACATAGTGCAACTCAACCACTTTACTGCTAGCTAGCGAGCCTTGGGCTTACCAGCGGACCCCTCGGCCCTCTCCATTCTGGTGACAAGAGTGTAATTTGAAGCACGCACCCGGCAGTCGACTTATCCAGCACCGAAAACCGCGAAGCCCCAATAGCCCAAAAACCCGAAGCTCTATATATCTACAGCCATGAAGACAGAGCCAATAGAATCTACTACCGATGCCATAACTGCTGAACCTCCCTCGACCAAGGATATTTTCGCCGATGCCGCGCACGCCTATCACAAAAAGAAGAACTCCGAAGCCCTACGTGAATTTTGGAATATTGCATTTGAAGAAGGGAAGAAAGCCTTGCTGGAGGAGGAAACAGAGGATGCTCGAAGGAAAGGGATGAGAGATGCAGATGCCGAGCTATGTGAGAGGCTGAGTTGCGAGGTAGAAGTGAGGCGTTGGATGAGGCGTTTAAATTTTTGGAAAAAGAGAAAGAAAGAGCCACTGGGAGAGAGGGATTTATGGACACACATGACGGATAAACTAAATTCCCACTGACAACCATCAGTGGGGACAGGGCAGGCCTTGACATCATGATTTAGGTGTGCACTGATACGTACCACATCCACCGTTGCCACGTGAAACCCATCAGAAGCGGGAGGGAATAATGGCCAAAGTAAAACAAAGAATCAACTGAAATCAAAAGATAGGAACATATAATATACCAAAAATAAACCAGACCCATAAAATGGTTATAGCCTGTCCATGGCTAAACTGAAGAGTGGGATCAATGGAGGACATGCTGAGGGTCCTGCAGAAATATGTTTTGAGCTGATAAGGTGTGTCGACGCCCAAAATATTGACCAGCAAAGTTGGTTGAATTTGTAATAATAGCTATCGGTGATTTTTGATGCGCCAAATCACTGATAGCCATTTCCGGCCCACTGAAAGTATCATGTCTTCATGTCCAAGGGAATTGGTGATGGAAGTAGAAAGAGAGAGAAAGAACGTGTGAAAGTGGAGGAAGTGAAATGATACAGTTTCTGAAGTATAGAGTAATTTATAGTGAGGGTACACTCAATGTAAGGGAACAAATAAAATGTATACATGAGGTATTAGCTACTGGCAAGGCAAGTAGCACTTCCACACCGGAGGCTGGAAAGTATTTTAAAAGCTTGATATGCATCTTTTGCCATGTCCTCAAAGCCAAGAAGGAATTCCCAGAAAAGATTCATGTGTACTTATTGCGCTTTTTTTTGAATGGTATAACTAAATGTAATCTATACACTCTGGATGCTGAGAGACACAAAAGAGGATCTTGAAGAAAGCAGGGGAACATAGCAGGGGAACATACCAGCGATAATTATCCCAGAGAAGGGATGAGGTCAAGATGTACTACGGTTCAAGCTTTCAAGCCCTCCCATGCTTCTTTGAGAATTCATGCACATGTCTTGGCAAGTTGGAATGCAGCAATGTACAACTGTGTTTGTCTTCTTGACTATTGCCATGGATATCCTCTCCTCGGAAATGAGAGCAGGTGCGAGTGATATGAGGAGGGCAAAAAACAGTGGTTTCTGGACCTTTTGGTTCGGCAACTTGTTCAATGCATTCAGTAGGCATCATCGTGAGATCAAGCCGGGCAAGGAGGTCATAAGATGTCTGGTTGACAGTGTCATCGGCGGATTGGACAGCGAGCTTTTTGGAATGAGAAGACGTAACGGGCATTGGAAAATTTTTGAGCATTCTGAAAAGTGAGTCAAGTATTGTTGCAAGCGTCCAGGCCATTGAAAGTCCATCAGTTTCCAGATATGGCTGGGCAAATAATGGTTAGGCACTAGTATGGGCGCTGGAGGCCATGAGGATCGGTCCACTGAGTAGGAGCACTAATATGTTCAGGGGCGGAGGTGGGTTAATGTAGCGAATCGGAGAAGCCACATATCCTTGACACTAAAGTGTCTTATTCTCATCATTGCCTCACACTCGTGCACCCATCCCTTATAACATTTCTGTCACTGCATCTACACCAGAACAACTGCTAGTCCAGCACATACACTCAATCAGCATGCTATGAACGGTTGCACCATATCTTGTCTGGTCCTAACAAAGTGACAGCGGCGGCACCTTATTGATGTCTTACAGACCTATGTCTTACATGTTTATCTCCTAGCTTCTGCACCAATCACCTGTAATTCCAGCACATAAACTCAATCACGCTCCTACTATCTCTGAAGCAATGAATTGCCATGGGTCTCTTAACATCTTGCTTAACATTTAACCCAGGCCCGGGGATGATCCGCTGAAAACTTGCCTTGAGGCTTGGATTCATCTGCACCTGGTCCAATGCAGCCTGTGGAATGGACCGGGTACTTTCGGCGACCCTGTCATATCATTTTTAGACCCATTTGCTCTAGTGTGAAAGCAAGAGTCCAGTCCTATTATGTTATTTTGACTCTTGATTACCTGATTCCAGTGCATGAGCCCTATACCTTTTGTTTCAAATATTTTTCTCTGAATAAGCGAGAGCCTCGCCACGTTATGTCTATTTTGTTCTGCACAAGCAAAACCCCATCATTTGTGCTCCGACGTTGATTATTGATCTACTTACCAAGCTTGTACCAAGCTACTTACTAATACCTACAGACTCGGTAGACACCTCATAGAATACCTGTACTGTAGTTTATAAGGCCAACTATAACAGAACACCCAGAGCCCATAGGGCATATTGAAGCAGCTGTACCTCCAATTTCCTGTGTGACCCTCACAGCTCCGAGTCCCCACTGCGCCGAATACCTACAACATGCAGCTACAGAAGGAGTTTTGAATAAGAAGTCTACAGCACATATTATCACAGACTTAAGGGCAGTGGCAGTTGTAGTGGGCCATGTATACTTATACCAGGGGAGATTATGGAATTGTAAACTGTAGTAATGGTCTTGTAAATCCTATTTTTTCTGAGGATTGAATAAATTAACTTTGCTCTACTTTGACATCAGTCAAAATGATTGTCCTAATTTTGGGCACTCTAAATGATTGGCCTCAATTATAGGCAATCTAAATGATTGTCTTGATTTAGGTGCTCTAATTGATTGTTTCCTCAAGGCAATCCAAATGATTGTTTTAATTGGGCACTCTAAATGATGGTATGCTCAGATCAATCTAAATGATTGTCCTTAAATAGTAGGCAATCTAAATGATTGTCTTAATTTTGGACACTCTAAATGATTGTTTGCTCAAGACAATCAAAGTGAGTGTTTGGCAAAAAAACATCTATATGATTGTTTTTTCAAAAAATGATTGTCTCAGACAATCAAATTCATTGTTTTTACTTCCCGTAGTGCTACATAGTTAACCAATCAGTCGTTGCCAGGTGATGTTGAGGATGATGACCTCAAGATGAGTATATAGGGCCTTGGGCAGTCCTACGATATCCTTGTCATGTTTCGCCCCACCGCACTCAGTGTTTGACATTTTTATTCTTCATATTTTGGCACGTACCACATGGCGAAGCTTGATGTCAATGAGGCGGAGAATAAGCGAGGTCAGTTTATCCATCCGAATTCGCTAATTTCGTCCCTTGTGCCTAATGAGGCTACCACAGGGTTTGCTCCAGAAGGAGTCAAATATATTGGCCTGCGGCCTAGTAGTATTAATCCAGTCTTAATGTTCGTAGATCTCCCATTCTTGTTTATAAAAGTTCGGACAGTTCATTAACATTGTCCATACTACTCTTTCCAGCGATTCATTCGGCAAGTCATCCTCGACCTCACCAGATACCAGGTTTGTCAAACTCACCTTTCTGACTCTTCGCAAACTAATATTCCTTCCCTACCTGGTAGTATTCCACCCCCTACAGCCCCTTCGGCAAGCATACCACTTTCAATGTCTGTAGATCTCCCATTCTCATAAAAGTTCCGAGTCCTGACAGTTCATTGCCCATAAGTACCACCGGTCCTTTCCGCATCACTACTACTATTCCCTTCCCCAGCAGTACTACTAGTCTTTTTCCCAGCAGTACTGCTAGTCCTGTCCCAAGCACATCAGCTCCAACCACGAGGTTTGTCAAACCCATCTTTCTGTTCTTCCAAATTGCAAACCAATCTCTCTCCCTTTCTCAGTGCTATTGCCCCCGCCTCAGATACCCCCACAAATGTACACACGAGCCGTTCCGCAGGGCCTATCGCAGGAGCTGTGATAGGATCGATACTTGTCCTTGCCATGGGCATTACCGTCTTCATCTGTATGTTTCGACGTCGACGCGGACGTCGGCATCGACAAATGGAGGCACGCCGTGTCTCTCCTTTACAACCAGCAGCCCACGCAGACGCCGATTTGAACACTGTTTTGATTCTGGATCCCAGTGGAGAGAAGGGCCACCATAGGGGTGACAGTATCTTACCCATAACCAAGCCTCTGGCCCATGCCGGGCCAACATCCACTTCTGAATCCCCCCAGCCAGACCTTCCTCCAAATCTTCCCGAGTCACATCTTATTCCAGCCTCGACTCAAATTCAGGATGGCAGTGATGTACGAGCTCAGGTGGTACAAATGGGGTTTACAATTGGCAGGATTGTAGAGCAGATACGGCGTCTCGAATCCCAGCTTGTCATAACAGGGGATGGGGATTCCTATACACCTCCCCCAACATACATATCTTCATGAAACAACAAAATATAATATGTATTTTCTGGCAGGCAACAGGTTTGGCTATGATCTTGCAGCTGAGGTTCCAATTCTTGTTTTCACCTCTCCCCTCAAATTATCATAAATTAAGCCAGGATTTTTGCAATTTTCCTGTCCAAAATGACTAGTAGGTCCGTATCTCAGATCGTGTACTCACTATTTAAAACAAAGAGTTGCTGATGATAAGATTATCCCATATCCGTGTATGATAGTTGGTTGGAAAGAGTGTGTTCAGAGTAGAAGTTGATAATATTGTGCAGAGCTCCAAGGAGCTTATATATCTACAGTAATGAGAAGTATCTACAAGACTTGTGTATTCTATGTAAGTACAACTAATAAGTTTATACGAAGCTTGTAGCCGAAGTTCCGGAGTTGTATAATATGATGTCAGGGTCAAAGCGTTACATACGACGCTACGTGTATTTACAGCATTAGAGGTGTCAGCGAATTCAGGCTACAGGCTAAGAAATGGTAAGCCTTGTTTCCCATTTCTAGTTTAGATATGAACTCACCGATTGGTGTGATGAATTAGTAGGGAGCTTTTGAACGTCCCTAGTGTTTGTAGTTGCATAGCTGGAATATCATTACCCCAGACACTGCTACATTGGGCATGACCAGGTGTTCAAGCGCATTAATGCCATTACACATGGACCACAGGAGCCGTCGTCGACATGCTGATGCATTGATTATTACAATTATACCAGGTAGCGACTGCCTATCCAACTGCCACGACCACTGCCTCAAAGGCAGTCAGAACTTAACTGCCATGGCTCTTGCCCCGGTGTACCAAAAAGGAGGAGGAAGATGCCGGATATGTGAACACCTTAGCGCTCAGCGATACACAGGTGACCAAACGCGTGTCTTTTTATCGCGCCCTCACAAAGACTTTCCACTTTCGTCCGAAGTTTTCCGAGGTCCATGACCTCCTTACATTGACAATGGGCGGACAAGCTTTAGCTGAGTGAAACTGGAGAACACATCGAGCTTTTATAGAACAAGACACGGTTATCTCTGGAACAAATTATGTTCAGAGCCCATCTAGACGAACATGAACACTGGTACAGAGCAACACTATATATATGCTTCTTAACTTAAATGGTGTGGTTCGCCAAGGCACAAAGTACTTCAAACGTTCTCTGTTGGATCAGCTTCGGTAGAGGGAGCCAAAGCTAGAAATATCAACGGGGATTGTGACCGCGTGCCCTCTGGGTGACGAATGAAGGGTAGACCCCCGGTTCATTCGTTACTTATTTAGTCGTTTATTTGGTTAGCTGGCTGAAAGAGTGATTTAAAGATGGAGAAACTCGGACCGAACATAGTTTTAAGAGACGTGCCGATCCATGTGAAAATCATTTATACAAGTACAACTGTCAACTTGAACACTATTGGGTTAACCAAAACTGATAGCCTTTCGAACCTTCGTCCCCCTCTGAGTCTAATCTAAAGCGATAGAGCAGTAAGAATTAGTAGATGTTTGTGGTAGAGAGGAATCCACTGACAGCATGGTGCTACTGCTTCAGTTAGAGGCACAGGTAAAACTGTTGGCCTTGTTGGAGAAACCAACAACCGCAAGGTCGTTGATAGTTCCATTAATCAACTGTGAGGAGCCAGTGCAGGCCGTACCACTATAATTATTTGGCACAGAGTCAGAAATAACCCCAAAGACTTCAAATACATATTGTTACTCACGTGAAAAATGTACAGAGAATACCGGACGCGGTCGCAACGCTCTCGACATCGTTTGTCTGTCCAGTGAGACCGAGGCTGGTGCAACCCACAGGCAACGTGGTACCCGTGAATTGACGACAGGACACCAAATTGGTCTGGCTGCAAGCCAAGACGATATTGATAGCATCGGGAGAATTGACGATATCGGGCCCTTCAGCTGCGACCGACTTGGGTACCAACACTACAGATGAAACCAGAGCGGCATTAAGGAGGGCAAAGAGAGCAATGGACTTGAACATGGTGAAAGAGTATGAGTTCTTAAAGGCAAAGCTGGTTGACTAGCTTAAGCTGGGGTGTAAGAGGGATATGCATTGAGCTTTTATACGGTCTTGTCGGAAGCAAATTACGGTCAGGATCTGGTTATTCAACCGGCATGCGTAATAAGTAGTTACCTCTACAATGGCATTTGGATGGCCGTATGTTAGTTAATGAAATCATTCAGCATAGGATTCCATCCAAGCGAGTAGAAGTATCGATCGTTCCATGCGTGTGTTCTGAGCACAAGCACCAGAATCAGAACGCGGGAAATGAAAAATAGAGCGTACCTGTTTTACTAAAGTCCAGAACGGTTCACTGTTGTCACGCGGCAAACCGGTCACAATCAGCCGATGGCCACTGACCCTCGCTGACCACTCTCTATTTTGTAGTCCTTAGTACAATTCAACCTAATGACGCTCAATGATATTTAATGACCTTCACAGAACGTTGTAAGAGACCACCAATCCCAATCAGTAACATACTAGTTCAAACTCGCTTTTTTGACTATTCTTTGATATGTGTGATGAGCACGAAAGTCTCTTCCATATCTTCAATTACACCCCTCTGGGACCATACCATCTCAATAAGTAACAGGCTCATTGGACTCTTAGGGCTGCAATAGATGTGACTGGTCAAACTGATCATCAACGGTCACCTCTGGCAGTAGATTACATGCAAATAAGAATATCTATGGGCTGAACTTGCTTCACTGGTACGTCTCAGTTGATTATCTTTCTGATTCTGGGCTCTAACCCTTGAGCAAGTGTACTTCCCAAGAAGAAGTTCCTCATTAGAGTCCGACGCCACTGTTCAATTACATACTACTGGTTCAAACCCAAACCAGATCTCCCATTTTGGTGCTTAACAGCATCCCGTACTATCACAACATCCTATGGCCTCCTATTGACGAACTTCAACCATGAGGTGAATCTGAGAGATTTGTAGGATACGCCTTGATCTGGTCCAAATCCATTTGTTCTCGCCGACACTGAATTTCAGGGATATCCAGTCTTCGTCCCAGTCAGTGCCAATGGTCTTTGCGAGATACAAGAAGTCGTTATTCGGTTGGGATGTCAATGAAATCGTAAGATGTTGTTGTTCCGAACTGGTGCTCGCAATGATGAAAACCATACGCGTCTTTTCATGTATCTTCGTGCTGTTGATTAAAAGGAAGTGTACTACGTACCATTGGAGGATGTAATACGGGGGGAATACACAGGCCTTTAGTTTCATGCAAACCACCTGGTGATTTCGCATATAGCACAAACCAAGCAGTGTGTCGGAAGCTGCCAAAAGACTTGGACACTCGAGCTTGGATCAGCTCAGTACTCATACATATATTCTAACATACCTCAGCCTCCTTGGTTTTTTGAACGCAAAAACACACCATGGCCTGCAAATGAAAAATGTTGGTCATGCCATTAGGGGGGTTTCATTGGGCTTGTCGCGATGTGATCATTCGGACGGCATTTCGGACGGCATTAATATTTGACGCATTGGGAGCCCTTCAAACAAACCCCTCAAGTTATCCATAGGACAGACACCACAAAGGAGTACCTGTCGTCAGTCCTTTCGCAATAGCAGTATCTATTTTTGCTTTGTCCGACTTCGTCGCCGCCAGCTGGTTCAACATAGGTATTCAATTCAAAGATAAATTTTTTTGTGCAAGTGGTAGCGAAAATTGTTGCCAGAATAGCCTTCAAAAGGGTTACGAGAAAGATCAGAGAGGCAGGAATAAGTGCTCCGTGAAGCATCTAAAGGCAATGACAAAAGGTGGCGGAGATATAGGTATCTGACTCAAATCTTATTCTTTGTCAGCGGACTGAAGAGCCTGCAGGACATGCTCGCGACGCAACCATTTCTCTAGGGAGTAAAATACCAGGCGAGGACCCCAAATATAGCCACAGCACCAAAGGTAACGCTGGCCTAGGTGCATGTCAGAGATCAGAGATCAGATAGAGTCTACACAAAATTAAATGACTCGGCATCGACAGGGAAAAAGAAAGGCAATATCATGACCTAGAGGCAAGTATGAGGTCAGGTGCATGTACATAGATTATACACAGAGCACTTATAGCAAAGATAAGGCCACTGAACAAGAACGTGCAGACGTAGAAGCGCTTCGCAAAATGTCCTAAGAGGAAATGCGATGATTGGAAATGGTCAAGCGTCCTCGTATACTGGAGGAGTGCTATAAGACCACGAGGAGACATTGTAGGTACACCGGCCGCAGACACTAAAGAAGTAAAAGCAACTGCGCTGGGAAGAATCGTGCACAACATGAGAGCGCTGAAAATGTACAACAGTCACCGGTGACAGCATTTTTCGGCTGACCTTCAGTTCCTATCCAACCGGACATTGGAAGTACACCGACACTAGGCGTGAGGCAGCGACAATCGCTACACTGGTGTTCTGTGAGGTGAATTATAAAGTGATCGAAACCAAGAACAGCTCGAACGTACGAGAATCAAATCGATTACATTATCGAATGGAAAGCGGCGGAAGAATCAGGAGAGGTACAATATAACCCACTGAAATTTTTCAGTGATATACCACGTTAACCTCCCTCATGTACTTCCTTCAGTTGCTCAAGCAGTTTGGACTACGAGAGGGACGCGCAACACTCCTGCAAGGAGTCGACTGTAGTCAAAATGCTTTTTCGCGCCCTAACTATACAAATGATTGTTGAACCTGAGTTATGCAAAATGCAAAGAAAGAGAATGAACTTTCTGGTCTTACGGTTCACCCCCGGCATGTGTTGATCACAGCTGAGTCTCAAGGAATCAACATCGATTCTGGCGCGCCGAGCACTGATTACAGAAGAGCGTTTTGGTCAGACTCCACAGGAGCGACGGGTAAGTCAAGTTATGTAGATTCAAAGAGGTGTAAGAAATGCGGAGAAACTAAAGAAATGTAGATTCTTGGGTTTATCAATGGGCTCTGTGAGGATTGCCAAATTTGATATAAAACTCAGAGAATTCCCTTTCTGTTATGCTTCATACTGCTAGCACAGGTAGGACATCCAAGCGGGGGGAGATCAACGAGAACGGATGTGCGACTTCACCCATCTTCTCCAGAAAGTACCATGGGGAAATGCAACCACCGCAGGGATTTGGAGAAGACAGACTTGGTGGGCGTTAGCGGAGCCGATTTCCATGCTAAAAGGTGGGAGGAAGGGGAGGGGGAAGGAAGGAAGGGAGATACGAGGTCAGTACAGTTCCGAAACAAGGAGACCCACCTCAACGCAATATTGATATTCCCATTCATAGCAAACGAAATCGCATTCATAAACTCCGTCGTGTTCAGAACCAGCGCTAACACTCAAAAAAACTTTTTCATCCAGCCCCGAGTCACCTAGATGATATCGATCACTTCAACGAGGATTTCTGAAAAACCAAAAGACAAGAACAAAAAAACACGGCGGATCGCATCAGCTCAAAGCGTTAGTCGAAAGAAGATAATAAGTAAATAAGACGAACAAACAACATACCAGTGATAACAACATACAACGCCGTACACCCACAAAGCTCTCCTACTATTGCTGCTCTATCTCCGGCTCCTGCGACGACGTGGCTTCCAGCATTAGGGGCGGCAGATGTACGTGTAGGCAGGGGTATGGCAAGCAGGGAGGAGCATACGAAACAATGCGGTGCTGGAACAGCGGAGACGATGGCCTCGGACTCTTCGAAGTGCGGCGGGATGAGGTTTGTTGGATGCTTGATGGAATGAATTTGTGGTAGAGAGACTGCGATGATCATAGGATCAGGATAATATTTTCGTTAGCCTTAGACAGGGTGATGAAAAAACAGAAAAACACGAGATAGAGAGATAAAGGGAAATCTTAGGAGACCAGAAGGGAAAAAATCGACTGACCATCCTATCCCGATAGATAGGCAAGCTACCGCTACAGCATTCGAATGAAGGAGCCGTTGAAACGTGTGTGAAAAGAAAAAACCAGAGGCCGATTAGCTAGGACTAGTGGGGCGGAGAGTCGGAAAAGGAGCAACGTTGTCATTAGTAGAAAGGCAAGGCAAGAGACCACCTAGAACACTCACAAACAACACGGAGGCACAGAAATACATCAAATGCTCTTCAGCCTCACTAAATACCCTCACTAAATGCCCTGTCGTCTCTAAAGCCGCGAGCGGTGACACTAGTAGAATTTCTCGTCGAATAGTGTCCGGAGGAAGAAGGCATAAGAATTGGTGTTGGACAAGTGGCTGTGGCAGAGTAGGATGGCGTGCTCAATGGCGAGACCGAGGAAGTGAAAAAAAGAAATACCCTGGGTGGTGATGTGAAGATGTATCGATATCCGCGGTTGACCAGCTCGACTCGAGATTTCGGTGCAGGTGGCTCGGCAGCGTAGGCGTGGAGGACTACCGTTGTCCGTTCAAAGCATCTTCAACGTTGGACATTGTCGTGTAGTGCTAGTCGGCTAGAGCGAACAAAACAAAAATAATTTGTCAACGTAAACAGTGCGCCGCTTCGGCACCGTATCTACCGGCGCTAATCACGTCATCACGCAAGCGATGAAAATCATTTGTTACTTGATACTGCACTTGAGTTGATAGGATTTCAAAAATTGAACAGAGACCACTAGAGGCCTAAAAGACAGCGCAATGGACTACACAACGTCGTCTTAAATCCAAAACGAGTACCAATCGCCTACAATCTTTATTGAGGGCAAATCGGGAAGATTGTACACCGCCCAACTTTCTGATATACCACTGATCTCGAACTCATGGTTCTACCAATCTATCCAAGTACGTGATCTAAGCTCTTAGCTCAGAGCAACCGCCATGGCCCATCCACTAAAACCAACAATGGAACACCCATTTTCGCCGTTACGAATCATCTCGACTGATCAATGCATAAAAGAAAAATAAAAATCTAACGGTGTGCGCTTCCAATCCCCTCAATCCAACTAGTTATTAATTATGCTTTGACTATTGGTACTGCGATAAAGTGCTAGTGCTCTTCTTTCACGGGCCACTCACATTCACCTTGTCCTCGTCACCCAACTAGGCTCATAGCTCATTGATCAATCGTTGTGAAGGCAGGGTTGATGTTGGGGTGATGATGGTCCCAAGATACGTATATAGTTGAAGGATGCCCCGATGGTCTCTTCAAGTTTCGCCCCACCACGGTTGTTTGACGCTCTAATTCTTGAGATTTTGGCACCTACACTATGGCGAAGTTTGATGCCAATGGGGTGATGTGTAACCATAATCAGCTTATCCGTGCTTTTCCCAAGGAGACATTTCTAGTCTTGAGTGGTAGCGGTATCACAGGGACAGGTTCACATGCGCCAGATTTCACGGCTCAGCCTGTGGTTGTTCCCAGGCCTATTCCAGATCCTACACCGTCTACATCTTTAATGTTTGTAGATCTCCCATTCTCATTAAAATTCTAACAGTTCATTGTCCATAGATTCAAGACTACTAGTTCTTCAGTCACAACAGCTCCAACTACCAGGTTTGTCAAACCCACCTTCTAATTCTTTGCAAACCAATTTTTCCTTCTCTGCCTACTAGTGATACTACCTCCGCTCCGCTTTCCACGAGTTCCACTACTTCACTTGAACCACCTCCAACATCGTTCGTAGATCTCCCATTCTAATAAAAGCTCTGAAAGTTCATTGTCCATAAGTATTACTAGTTCCTCCCGCACATCCGCAATTCCGGCCGCCAGGTTTGTCATACCAGCCTTTTTGTTCTCCCGAGTTGCCAACCAATCTCCCCTACCTACCTTAATAGTGCTCCTATCCCCGCTCAGGCGCCTCAGCATCCACTGGAAAGTGCCACCATTAAAGACACACACACTCTTTCCGCGGGGCCCATTGCAGGAGTTGTGATAGGATCAGTGTTAGTCCTTGCTATAGGCATAAGCGTCTCCATCTGTGTGTATCGCCGACGATATGGACGTCGGCATCAACAAATGGAAGAAGATTGTGTCTCTCCTTTACAACAAACAGCCCACGCAGATGCCGACTCGAACGCTAATCTGGATCAGGCTAGTGGAGAAAAGGGCCACCATAACCGCAACAGCACTATGCTCATTCCCAACCTTCAGGCTCCTGAGCCCGAGCTTACATCCATTTCTGAATTCCTCCAACCGGAATCTTCTCCAAATATTTCTAGTGGGTCACACCTCATTCCATCCCCGGCTCAGATCCAGGAAGATGTCAACCAGGATATCCAAGTTAAGGTAGTAAGAATGGAGGCTACAATGGGCAGGATGGCAGAGCAGATACGTCATCTTGAATCCCAGCTTGTCTAACGTCGAGCTCTCGAGCTTGGCCTGCTTCCTCGTACAAAGAGGAGTCGGTGTTGTCGGTTTTCAGCGAGACAGTGTGAAGACTGTTCGGTGTTAAAAAAAAAAAGTGAAAGGCCACTGTATGTAGCCTCACTAAATCAGACAGAGTAACAGGAACAAGCTATGATCTTTAGTACGAGCATTAGTATAAGTAAGAGATAAAGATAATAGGAATAGGAACCTTTAGTACAAGCGTTAGTATAAGTAAGAGATGAAGAAGTAAAGGGAAAATAATATGTAGGTAAGGTCCAAATCCGGACCGGTAGGAAATGAGTCTGTGTAGTATGCCATACTTACACTCTTCCCCATTTTTGAACATTGCTATCACTCAGCAGTCTCTTGTATGCCTTCCCAAACATCGAGTGCAACAGTATCCTTCATCTCTGCTCCAGAAAGCCATTCATCATGGTCAGGACCGTATCCAACCCAACGGACCAAGTATTTCTTGCCACGGCCTATCTTTTTCTCATCAAGAATACATTCGATGAAGTTTTCTTCTGTTCCTTTGGATGTCATGATAGGGCCTGGACAACTAGGTTCACGGATAGGGAATAGAGTAGGATCATTTGGGATGTATCGTTTTAGGAGATGGGCATGGAAACCAGGGAAGAGCTGTGGGTTTTGGGGTAGTTTGAGCGTGTACTCGGAGCGCTCTGGGAAGGCACGAATAACTTCGTAGGGTGCATCATCGCGTGGCATGAATTTGGCAACACATTTGGAACCCACGCGTTTGTACTCTCTGCGTCGGTTCTCAGTAGACAACATGACAAGATCTCCCACCTTATATATGTCTTCAGATCCTCAGTGCATATTTGCATGGTATGCCTGTCGTACTTTAGCGCTGAGCAGATTGTCTTGTGCATCCTGAATGTCAAGCTGTAATTTTTCAATGATTGTGCAAGCGTCGATCTGTTCAGTTGACTCAGTTGCTGGAATCAAAGGGGGAATCAGGCGTGGTGAGCGACCTGTTTTGAGTTGAAAGGGAGTGTATCCAGTCGAAGCATTGATGGTGTTCATTATGGCAAATCAAACACGAGGAAGTGCAGCCTTCCAGCCTTTCTGTACCCGATCGACATGATATTGTATGGCTTGCACTACTGTTTTATTGGTACGTTCACTTGACCCATCAGTTTCTGGGTGATACGATGTTGACATCTTTAAACGTACACCTGTAAGTTTGTGTAACGCTGTCCAGACTTTGGATGTGAATGCTTTGTCTTGATCAGAGACTAGGTGAGCCATTAGTCCATTTTCGCAGTACCACTCATTGAAAAGGACAAGTGCTGTTTGTGCTGCTGTATCGGTAGAGTGGACAGCGGCCATGCGGATATCTGCGCCAAGTGCATCTGTCATGGTCAGAATCATGTCACAACCATCTTCAAGCGGTAAGGGTCCCACAAAATCCAGGGCTACTGTATCGAAGCAAGCATCCGGGATCGGTAGGGGGTGCAATGGACCGGTAGGCTTCTTAGTTCGACTCTTGTTGCGTTGACAGTCAACACAAGATGGAATGTATGCCTCCTCCAAATCTCTGCGCATGTGTGGCCAATAATATGAGTCTCGTAATGCGGCATAACTCTTGGTAAAGCCAAAATGACCCAGGGCATCATGTGCAAGACTATATAGAAGTTCCCGGACGCGGTTGTCCTTGGGAATAAGTAATCGGTTGCCTATAAAGACGAGTTTTTTATCCTTGCTGCGGTGAACACCGGTGATGCTTCCTGCGGCAATATCTGCCTCAAGTTGTTTGGTGAACTCATCAGTATCATAAGCGGTGGTGATAGATTTAAGAAATTCTTCATCAGCTGTGATTGAGAGAATGCCTGCCCCAGCTAAGTGTCTCTTGGGAAGATGCATATGGGATAATAAAACTGCAGCGACTAGTGGTGAGCTTCCGATCTCAGTTTCCTCCTCGTCTGGTAGACGTGAGAGTGCATCTGCAACAGGATTGTCTTCTCCCTTGATATAGTGAATGTCATAGTCAAAGTCAGCCATCTTCATGAACCACCGTGACTGGCGACGGGACATCTCTTTCTGGGATTGGAAGTATTCCAGCGTTAGGTGATCAGTCATAATGTCAAAGTGAACATTTAGTAGCGAACTGCGCCATTTTCGAAGGGCTTTCATAATTGCTAAGAGCTCCCTCTCGTGTACAGGGTATTTCTTTTCTGCAGCATTAAGTTGATAGGAGTCAAATGCAACAGGCCTAGAGGTCTCCCAGGTTTTTCCGAAACTGAGAACAGCACCGGTGCGGCGGTCACTGGCGTCTGTCATGAGGTAGATGTGCTGGTCAGGATCATCATAATCAATAACAGTAAGGCAATCTCGCCCAACCACTATTGCTTTGATGGCCTGGAACGCTTGTTGGTGTAGAGATGTCCATGAAGGGAAGTTCTTTTCTGCATCCTTGGTGGTTAACGGAGATAAACAAGATGTATGTTTAGCTAAATTGGGTAAAAAGATGGATAGGTATCGGACTAGTCCAAGGAAAACGGCGAACATCAGAGGCATTGGTAGGCTGTGGCCAATGTACAATCCTCTCTGCCTTTTTGGGATCAGCGAATATTCTGCGCCCGGAGATGATGTGGCCTAGGAATTTAATTTTGGTTGCGAAAAGGACAGATTTTTTTTGGATTACAGAAGAGTTTGGCAGCTCGTAGGGCATTCATTACAGTATCAACATTTTGTTTATGTTCCTTGATAGAGTCGGACCAAATGATGATATCATCAACATACACATGCATATCTTGCCAATTAGATGGCGAAGAGCTTTGGTAACTTGACGTTGATGAGTAGGTGGTGCATTGCACCCTCCTTGAGGCATCACCAACCATTTGTATAAACCCCAAGGGGTACGTACTGCAGTGTATTTCACATCGTCAGGGTGCATATGGGTCTGGAAAAAGCTGTTTGTCATATCAACTTTACCAAAGAACTTCCCTCGCCCACAGTCTGCAAGGATATCATCCACACGTGGAAGGGGAAAGCTATCTCAGACAGTATTTGCATTGAGAGCAGGATAGTCATTTACCCAGCGTGGGTCTACACTATGGTCAATTTCATGTCCCTTGTGTTTGGGAACAACAAAGGCTGGTGAGGAGAATTCTGATGAGGAGGCTCGCATCCTTCCCGCTTTCAAATGATCATCCAACATTCGCTTCCAAGACTCCAAGTTCTTCCTGGCTGGACGGTACTGACGGCCACTGGTGATAAGTGAGGGATCTTTCAGGCGGATACGATGTAGGATATCATCGGGTAAATCCACGGTATCTGGGAGTCGTAGAGGGAACATATCTGCATGTTTCTCTTTCATCAAAATGTTCTCTTGTTGCAGTAACTTCTGTAGCGCCAGTGTCTCAATATGTTGTTGAACATCTAGCATTACACTAACGGGTAGATCCGCACTATTGGTAGGGATGAATTCTCGTTTGGGTAGATGGACTTTCTTTGGTGTTGGTGGTGGGGTGACCCAGACAGGAGGTGGGGGACGTGGAGGGTGAACAGGGGGGTTCAGAAGATCATATCCAACTCTTTTGTCTATTGCTGTTCTTGCTTGAACATCAATCACAATATGTTCAGCAGTAAGGAATGGCATTCCTAGGATTAACGATATACACAAGCCATTATTAACTTTAGTGCGTACTGTGCGCGATGTCCAACTTCCGTCCTTCAATGATATTTTCAATTTCACATATTCCGTGCAGCGTAGCAGCTCCTCCGATAATGACGATAAATTGTCCTCCTCTTTTGGAAGGGGAAAACGCCGCAATCCTAACTTGTTGCTAAGTTCATCACTAATAACTATAGAGGGACAACCAATGTCAAGAAGTGCAGTAGAGAGAATAGGAATTCAGAGATTGCAGGACCGGTGAGAGAGACATCAGGATAAAGATGTGGGACAGTGAAGAAGGGGACGCACCCATCGGTATCTGAGGATTTCTCGTCAGCAGGGAGGGCTAGTTTCTGGATCGTAACCCCAACAGGCTCTCGCTTGACCTGTAGACAGACACAACAGTTCTTGCGCGAGCTTCGGCAATCTAGTTATGTGAGTGTTCGGTAGGTGGCTCCATCTGGGAAATTACCAGTACAGTTGGCGGTGCGATGTCCGATATAGAATACACGACAGCGGCGACACCCATCATGAATGTCAAGGAGATCTTCTTCCCTGTGTGAGGGGAGGACATTTAACAGTTTCAGTCTTGGTGACAGCACTAGAGAGACGGTTTGCGAGCGCGGTTTTGTGTGGCGTGAGGCAATCACGAGAGATTTCTTTGACTTCTGGGCATCACGAGTGTGCGCAGCGGAGACAGCGGTTTGAATTCGATCTGTTTCAATAGCGACCTTGTCATCGCGGGATTTTACTTCCGCAATCCATGCATTCAGTTCAGTAGCAAGTACAGGTTCAGCATCGAGATCTTGTTGGAGTTCAGGTGAAAGGCCTGCATCCAAGATATTTTTCAAGTGAGGATCATCTACAGCAAATGCAGGTGCGGCTGCGAGAGAATTGCACTGAGATTCTGCGTCTCGTATGCCCATTCCGCAAAGCTAACGTCTGTTCCCATCTTTGCACCCATTACTTCTCGTCGCATCTTCCCTTCCCATCCCTTTTTCAAGACCAAACCTGCAAGCTCAGCGAGGTATGCCTGGAGCATGAGTTTGTCAATTCGAGCCTGGCTCGCAGTGTACCACTGGATTAAGATTGGTTCCCGCATTTCGTCAGCAACAAAACTGACAACATCAGCTGATGTGCGAGCAGCATTGTTCTTCAGGTATCATTCACATGCCGAGCCATTGCTGGAGAATGAGAGGAGTGATAGTGCTGCTTCGAGGATAGGACAACGTCCATTTGGGGTGTGGATTGTACGAGTTGTGGTGCCATGGTGGAAAGAGCGATTTTTCAACAGAGTAATTTTGTTTTCAGAGTCGGATTTGTGAGACATGTGTGTGACTGGAGGAATTCTGGAGATGATGGTTAAGGTGGCAATACTCTGCGTGATACAGGTCGAGAAGACGGTGGTGACGATAACGGTGACAGAGACGGTGATGGTTGCCGTGGCGTCGAGTCAACCGGTAACGTCGAGCTCTCGAGCTTGGCCTGCTTCCTCGTACAAAAGGAGGTCGGTGTTGTCGGTTTTCGGCGAGACAGTGTGAAGACTGTTCGGTGTTAAAAAAAAAAAAAAAAAGTGAAAGGCCACTGTATGTAGCCTCACTAAATCAGAAGAGTAACAGAAACAAGAAACAACTATGATCTTTAGTACAGTGTTAGTATAAGTAAGAGATAAAGATAATAGGAATAGGAACCTTTAGTACAAGCGTTAGTATAAGTAAGAGATAAAGAAGTAAAGGGAAAATAATATGTAGGTAAGGTCCAAATCCGGACCGGTAGGAAATGAGTCTGTGTAGTACGCCATACTTACAGTTTGCTTTCCTTCGTGTACTTCCCTCACAACCAAGTTATTCAAGCACTTGGACTATGAGAGGGGCCTGCAACACTCCTGCAAGGAGTTGATTATAGTCGGAATGCTTTTTCGCGCCCTAACTATACAAATGATTAACCTGAGTTATGCAAAATGCAAAGAAAGGGAATAATCTTTCTGGTCTCACGATTCACCCCAATGAAGCCGGCATGTGTTGATTCTCAAGGAATCAACACCGATTCCGACGCGCTGAGCACTGGTTACAGAAGAGTGTTTTGGTCAGACTCCACAGGAGCGACGGGTAAATTAAGTTATGTAGATTCAAAGAGGTGTAAGAAATGCGGGAAAACTAAAGAAGTGTGGATTCTTGGGTTTATCAATGGGCTCTGTGAGGATTGCCGAACTTTATATAGATTGAAAGAGTTCCCTTTCTTTTATGTGTCATACTCCTAGCACAGGTAGGACATCCAAGCGGGGGGAGATCAATGAGAACGGATGTGCGACTTCACCTATCTTGTCCAGGAAGTACCATGGGGAAAATGCAACCATCGCAGGGATTTGGAGAAGATAGACTTGATGGGCGTTGGCGGAGCCGATTTCCATGCTAAAAAGTGAGGGAGGGAGGGAGGAAAGAAGGGAGATACGAGGTCAGTATAGTTCCGAAACATGGAGACCTATCTCAACGCAATAATATTCCCATTCATAGCAAACGAAATCGCATTCATAAACTCCGTCGTGTTCAGAACCAGCGCTAACATGCAAGAACTTTTTCATCCAGCCCGAGTCACCTAAGATGACATCGATCACTTCAACGAGGATTTCTGAAAAACTGAATGACAAAAAACAAAAAAACACGAACAAAAAAACACGTCGTTCATATCAGCTCACAGCGTTGGGCGAAAGAAGATAATAAGTAAAAGACCGGCACATATATTTTGCCGTGCACCCCATGCGTGGTGCGTGCTAGTGCGGCAAGTGGCGTGCAAATGCGTGCGTGATGCATGCAAGTGCGTGTGTATTCACCGGGTTGAGCTACTCAGAGTAACAATTCCATGAAGTATTTAGTAGTGCAAATGTTATTATTTGTTCAACTCCAAGAAGCTCTACCTTGATCCATAATACACTTACAAATACTATAATTGTAAGTATTCTTGTAAGTACCCAAACCAGCCCGCACTGGCCACATAGGGTACTACTTGGAAGGAATGAGCATAGAGGCATATTTGACAAGTAAGTATATGCAAGTTGTAATTTGCACGCACCCCCATCACAAGCTGCACGCACCCTCGCATCATTTCGGGGTGCGTGCAAGTGATGCCGTGCAAGTGATGCCGTGCAAGTCATACCAAGTGCGTGCGAGTGTTGCGTGAGGTGTGTAATGACCGTCCTAATTCTTTTTATCCTAGACTTAATATTAATAAAATTGGTGTAGAATTACCTTTGGATCTCGTCAACTGCCACAGCTCATTAATATGAAGTTTATTATACCGAGGAATACATATTTCTTGCTTTGAATGATATACATGCGCACGCACCGACTGCACGGCAAAGTCACCTACCCCGTAAAAGACAACAAACAACATACCAGTGATAACAACATACAACGCCGTACACCTACAAAGCTCTCCTACTATGCTGCTCTACCTCCGGCTCCTGCGACGAGTGGCTTCCAGCATAGGGAGGAAGATCCGCCTCCACCTCCAGATGTATGCATAGGCAGGGGTATGGCAAGCAGGGAGGAGCACAGGGAGCGATCGGTGCTGGAACAGCGGAGACGAAGGCCTCCTCACACTAGCACCAAACGTCTGCGGACTCTTTGAAGTGCGGCGGGATGAGGTTTTTGGATGCTTGGTGGAATGAATTTGTGGTAGAGAGACTGCGATGAAGGAGCTGTTGAAGTGTGTGTGAGAAGAAAGACCCAGAGGCCGATTAGCTAAGACTAGAGGGCGGAGAAAAGGAGCAACATTGTCATTAGTAGAGAGGCAAGGCAAGAGCAAGACCGCCTCGAACACTCACAAACAACACGGAGGCACAGAAATACAACAAATGCTCTTCAGCCTCGCTAAATGCCTCATTGTCTCTAGAGCTGCGAACCGTCGAACCGACGCTGGTACTACGAATTCTTCGCCAAATAGAATGGCCAGAGGAGGAACGCATGAGAATTGGTGTTGGACGAGTAGCTGCGGCAGAGTAGGATGGCTGCTTGATGGCGAGACCAAGGAAGTGAAAAGAAGTACCCTGGTTGTGATGTGAAGGTGTAAGATTGGCCGCCATCGTCGCTGTTCGAACCGTCTTCAATGTTGCACATTGTGTACTAGAGCGAAAACAATTCAAATATCGTCAATGTAGTTTGTCAAAACAAACAGCGCCGCTTCGGCACAGTATCTACCGGCGCTAAAAAACGTCATCAGGCAAGCAATGAAACTTGATATTTTGATAGGAAGTTGCGCAAAGGCCACTAGGGTCCAGCGCGATAAACAATGTCGTCTTAATTACCCAAAGGGCAACACCACAGGGGTCGAAACGCCCACATTCTTCGATTCACTGAGGAAAATTGGGAGATTGCCAACACCGCCCAACTTTCATTTATACATACCAGGATCTCGAACTCATGATTTTATCGATCTACCCAAGTGCCTGATCTAAGCTCTTAGCTCAAAGTAACCGCCCCGGCCCATCCAATGCCATCCAATAAACCAACAATGGAACGCCATCTTCGCAAAATTGCCAGTTTGTTTCATTACAAATCATCTCGACTCCTGCCAGGTCTGATCAATGCATAAAAGAAAGAATCTAATGTGCGCTTCCAATCCCCTCACCAGTTTGTTATGCTTTGACCTTTGGTACTGTGATAAAGTCCTAGTAGTCTTCTTCTTGCTCTTTCTTTCACCACTCACATTCACTTGCAACACATCGTTACCCGACAAGCCTACGAAGGCTCATAGCTCATTGATCAATCATTGTGAAGGCAGGTTTGATGTTGAAATGATGATGATCCCAAGATAAATATATAGTTGAAGGATACCCCGATGATCCCAGTCCTTTCAAGCTTTGCCCCACCCTTGTTTGACACTTCAATTCTTAAATTTTAGCACACATCCTATGGCGAAGCTTGATGTCAGTGGGGTGATTGGTAGCTGTACTCGGTTTATCCATGCTGCGCAGCCTGCACCAGGTCTAATACTAGCCCCGACAGTGCCGGGTCCTCTCTCTCATACTGTTAGTAGTACAGTGGAGTCAACACATTCGTCAGCTCTCACTCAGACTGTGACTATTATTGATCCACTGTCTACAGTACCTCAGTCAATTTTGTTCGTAGATCTCCCATTCTCATAAAACTTCTAACAATTTATTGTCCATACTACTAGTTCTTCCAACGAGTCAGTTGCAGCAGCTCCAACTAGTACCAGGTTTGTCAAACCCACCTTTCCAATTCTTGGCAAGCCAATTCTCCTTCCCTTCCTACTGGTACTAGCTGTTACCCTCATTCCACTTGCCACGCCACTGCTACTATTCCACTCACACTGTCTATATCACCCTCATTGTTTGTTTACCTAGCATTCTCATAAATGATCTAACAGTTCATTGTCCATAGATCCAACGCTACTAGTCTTTCCCTCAGCACCCACAGCTCCAACCACCAGGTTTGTCAAACCGGTCTTTCTGTTCTTCCAAGTCGTAAACCAATCTCCCGCCTCTACCTAGTTCTGCTACTCCAAGTCCAGATACCAACAAGATGCATGCACTCTTTCCGCAGGCTCATTACAGGAGTAGTGATAGATCAATGTTGTCCTTGCCTTATGCATAGGTATCTTCATCCGTATTGTATCGCCGACGACGTCAACTTCGGCATCAAGAAATGGAGGCAGCTGTGTCCGTCCTTTACAACAAACAGCCCACGCAGACGCCGACTCGAACGCTGTTCTGACTCTGGATCCAAGCGGAGAAAAGGGCCACCATAACCCTGGCAGTACCTTACCCGTACCCAATCCTCAGGCTTCTGAGCCCGAGCCTACATCCATTTCTGAATTCCCGCAACCGGAATCTCTTCCAAATCCTCTCAGCGAGTCACACCTCATTCCATCCTTGGCTCAGATCCAGGAAGAGGTCAACACACTACGTCGTCTTGAATCCCAGCTTGTCATAAACGGGGGATGTAAATTCCTATACACCTCCCCCAACATACATATCTTCGTGACCATATCTTCATGTCTCCAAAAATAGAATAACAATTATGTACTTTCTGTATTTCTACCACGCTTGGCTGATCATGGTCTTGCAAAGGTTTCAATATTTTGTTACAATCCTACTGATTCCTACGAGAGCCCACTTGGTTATTGGGAGCAAGTTGACATAAGTACAGTGTCTGACTTCCAGATAAGCATACCAAATGAAATCAAAATGATCCTATCAATGCTACTGGTAGTGGCAGGTACTATATTCAGATCCTTATCGTCATATTTTCAAACTACAATTGGCACTACAAACCCCCACAACCCCTCACATCGTCAGTATACAGACACACCCCTCGCATCCGTCAAATAATCAAACTCCTGCGCGAAGCGCATTGAATTGTTCAGGTTCAAGGCCTATTGGTAAGATCGGCGTAGGTACGGATCAATAACTTCATGCGTGTCTTCCGTGCGGCGGGGGCATAATAGAGTCCAGCGAGGATCAGGTTGCTGTATCAGCGCCAGGTCAGAAAACGTGAGTCAGACAAACAAATAAACAATAGAACAAGGGAAAAAGAAAAATGGAACGGGGATGAGAGAAGGAAGGAAGGAAGGAAGAAGGAAAGGATCTTCGAAACACCCACCCAAAATCAAGATACTTCCGTAATAAGTACTCTTACCTCAATATATGTATACGTATAAACGCAAGTATAAGGGAAATGACACCCTAGCGTAATAAGTTCAGCAAGACGTATGTGCGACTTTGCCCATTTTATCCAGGGAATACCATGCGGAGAAGATGACCATTGACCGTTACGGGGATTTGAGGAGAGATAGCTTGGTGAGCCTACTATTTCTAACTATAGGCAAAGAAGGAGGAGAGGGGGGAGAGAGAGGATGTCAGTACAGCTTTGAGTTATCATGATGTGGAGAAAGTGATCCAACATACAGAGCGCTCCATCATAACTCGCCAAATTTGAAATAGCTGCATGCACTGCGCGCACCACACACACCATGCACATGGGATGCACGGCAGAATGTATGTGGCGGGTTCGTAGCTGCCATCCCTATTACACTATCCTTCTAGTATACAACAGAGCAGAGTCCGCGCCGCTCATAATATGAAGAGACTCACGCCTCATGATGGATGAGCATAGTGCTGTACCGAACATTCACTTTGGATATTAGTTACTTACTATCCTTTATTAGTATATTATTCTACTTATGGCGCCCCAAGATTTTACTGCAAACCGTCAATGACTGATGCATAATAGTTACTCACTTGGTAGATACTTCAATACATTGCCACACTACTAGTGTATGCTCTTGCTCTCCAGGATATAGCTCTTATGGGACACTGATGTAACTGTTATGGGGCATGCATGGGACCAACGTAACCCTTATGGGACATGCATGGGACCAATGTAACCCTTATGGATTGCATGGGACCAACGTAACCTTTATGGGACATGCATGGGGTCAGTGTTGGGCCAATGTAACCTCTACAAAACTTGTAGTACATAACTCTTATGGGACATGCATGGCATGGTATGTTAAATAAGTTGTGTGGGCCCTGGGGTGCACTTTAATAGTGAATTGCACACTATAATGTGTAGAATTTTCTCACTACTCAGCAAAGGGGGAGGCTCAAGGCATGATGAAGAAGGTCAAAAAGAAATGTGTGCAGCATTTATTCATTGAAATTAGCCCTGCAAAAGTTGCACACAGCATCACAGACGACAGTACAAAAAAGAGAAATTATGACCCCAACTCTAACAAACAGAATTAAGATAGTATCAGATAGTATCGAGCTAGTAACATACATTCATAAATATTCTCGATAAACGACGTGATGCAACTCAATTTATGTTACTGATGGGATCACTTATGGGACTTGATGGAATCACTTATGGGACCGCATGGGACGCTTATGGGACTGCATGGGACTGCATGGACGGTACATCACAGGGTTACGTCGAAAGTTCGGTGCCCCTATTACACTATCCTTCTATTTTCTGGCAGGCGGCCACGTCTGCGGACCCTTTCTCTCTTCCGAGATGCAGAAATGATGTATGAAGGAGAAAGGTCCATTTAATGCTTGGTGGGATGAATTTGTAGTAGAAGGAGTGTTAGCAGCAGGATAAGAAGAATAAGGTTAAGATTTGAAAAGAGACGTAGAATGAGAGATCAGAGGGAACTCTCCAAAAGAAAGATCGACTCACAGTTCTCTTCGCGTTCCCTAAACGCTGATGCATAGGTAAACTCCCAACTAGATCACTTGAATGCAGGAGCTGCTGTGGGTTTTACCAGATTTGCAACGCGTCTGTGCGGGGGATTGGGTAGGACTAGCGTGCATTAGTCATTAGTAAGAAGACAATAGTGAAAAGACAACGCAAGAAGCAAGGTTAAACGGCCTCAAGCACTCACAAATATCAACATGGCAGCACGGAAATACATCAAACTCTTAACAGTGCTCTGATAAAATGGATCCGGGTGCTGGTAATAACACTGTTCGCAGATCCAGCGCCGCCGTCGACGTGGGGCAGCCTCAGGCTGTGCATACGAGTTGGAACTACGGACATATATACGGACGGCCGAATGGAGAAAGAAAGGGCAGTCAGGACCAGGTAAAAGATCAAAAAGCCACAAAAAAAGTCAAAAAAGACCACAAGACGCGTGTGTTCAAGACGTAATAAACCTTATTATTAGCGTCCATGCCTCGTCCACGCAGCCGCTACAGATCGCCATAAACAGAACATGCTCATCACCCCCTCGCTCTTCGCATTGAACTTGACCTCCTTTCGTATTTCATCGCATCGAAGTTGCGAGCATCAGCGCGCGGTCGAGTATTGAGCGATTGATGCGACGTTTGGGTACATCGTTGAGATTCTGCTGTATTCCATCGCCTTGGTGTCTGGGAAGGGCCGGCGGAGCGATGATGCTCGTGAATAAAAGGCATAATGCGATTGTGCCGAGGAGATGCGAGTAAGAAGAGGAGATTGGAGTATCTGATGGAAGCAGAGGAGGTGGTGGAGAGAATTCCGTAGGATTTAGCAGGAGCTGGAGTTGGAACAGTGGCTTCAGTCGGCGGGACCCATGAAGGACTAGCTTGATGACGAAGTCGTTTCTGATTGATGATTGTTCCCTGACTGTCACTCTTTCAGCGTAATTGGGTCTTCGTCCGCGGCATATCTTCCTGCTCCTGCTCATGTTCGTTGGATGAATTGCCGTGTGGCTCGTCATCGACAGAAACGGCTTTTCCTGCATTATGCCTCTGTGAATTCACCATTTCTTCTCCATATTTTTCAGCCTCGCCGAACGCCTCGTCGTCTCTAAAGCCACAAGCAGTGAAACTGACACTAGTACTGCGGAGTCCTCGCCGAATAGAGTGGCCAAACAAAGAACGCATGAGAATGGATGTTGGATGAGTAGCTGGGGCAGAGTAAGATGGCGTGCTCGATGGCGAGACCGAGGAAGTGAAATAGGAAGTACCCTGGTGGTGATGTGAAGGTGTATCCGCAGCTGATCAGCTTGAGCGGAGATTTCGGTGCAGGTGGCTGGATGTCGTAGGCCTGGAGGACCTGCCACCGTCGTCGCGGTTCGAACCGTCTTAGACGTTGGACATTGTCGTGTATTGCTAGAGCGAACAACAGAAATAATTCAAATGTTTCGGCACCGTATCTACTGGCGCTAATTCTACGAGACCAACTTGGAGGTTTTCAAGACGAACATGAACTACAGAGCAACACAGCATACATATATGCTTCTCAATTTGATCAACTTCGGGAGAGGCCCAAAGCTAGGAATAGCAATGGGGATTGTGACCAGGTGGCGAATGAAGGGTAGACCCCCAGGCCTTTCGTTACTTATTTAGTCATCTATCTGGTTAGCTGCTGAAAGAGTTATTCAAAGACGGAGAAATCTAGATCTAGAGAAACTCAGATCGAACTTAGTTTTAAGCGACATGTCGTAGTGAATGCCGCGCCATGTGGAAATCATTTATATAGTCAAGTACAACACAATTGGGTTAACAAAAACAGATAGCCTTTCGAACCTTCGTCCCCTCTGAGTCTGATCTAAAGCGATAGAGCAGTAACAATCAGTAGATATTAATTGGTAGAGAGGAATCCACTGACAGCATGGTGCTACTGCTTCAGTTAGAGGCACAGGTAAAGCTGTTGGCCCTGTTGGAAAAACCAACAACCGCAAGGTCGTTGATAGTTCCGTTGACCAGCTGTGAGGTGCCATTGCAGGCCGTACCACTATAATTATTTGGCACAAAGTTAGAAATAACCCCAAAGACTTCAAATATATATTGCTACTCACGTGAATAATGTACATTGAATACCGGGCGCGGTCGAAACGCTCTGGACGTTTGCCTGTCCAGTGCTACTAAGGATGCCGCAACCCGCCGTGGGCAATACGGTAGACGTGAATTGACGACAGGTCGTCAAATTAGTCTGGGTGCAAGTCAAGATGACATTGATAGCGTCGGGAGAGTTGACGATATCGGGTACTTCAGCTGTGATCGACTTGGGTACCAATGCGACGGACGAAACCAGAGCAGCATTAAGGAGAGCAAAGAGAGCAATGGACTTGAACATGGTGAAAGAGTACGAGTTCTTAAAGGCAAAGCTGGTTGACTAGCTTAAGCTGGGGTGTATCAGGAAATGCATCGAGCTTTTATAAGACAAGGAACTACGGTCTTGTCGGAAGCAAATTACGGTCAGACCTGGTTATTCAACTGGCATGTGTAATAGTTACCTCTACAGTGGCATTTGGATGACCATATGTTAATGAAATCATTCAGCATAGGATTCCATCCAAGCGAGTAGAAGTAAGGATTCCATCCAAGCGAGTAGAAGTATCGATTCTTCCATGCGTGTGTTCTGAGCACAAGCGCCAGAATCAGAACGCGGGAAATGAAAAATGGAGGTACCGGTGTTACTAAAGTCCAGAACGGTTCACTGTCTGCAGTAATATACCACGACGCGGCAAACCGGTCACAATCAGCCGATGGCCACTGACCCTTGCTGACCACTCTCTATTTTGTAGTCCTTAGTACAATCCAACCTAATGACGCCCAATGACACTCAATGACCTTCACAGAATGTTGAAAGAGACCACCAATCCCAATATTAGCATAGTTCAAACTCGCTTTTTTGACTATTCTTTGATATGTGTGATGAGCACCATTGAAGTCTCTTCCGTATCTTCAATTACACTCCTCTGGGACCATACCACTTCAATAAGTTAAGGCTGGTTGGACTCTTAGGGCTGCAATAGATGTGACTGGTCAAACTGTCATCAATGGTCACCTCTGGCAATGAATTACTAGCAAATAACAATATCTGAATGGGTTGAACTTGCTTCACTGGTGTTTCTCTCCAGGTGTTTTGCGTTGGGGGCAACAGCTGGCTATGATCTTTTCAGCTTCGAAGAGGCCAATATTATCGTTCAGGTTGAAGACTTTGCTCTGATTTTGCTAGCGATTGTTGTTACGTGAACTTCTTAATGTATGAACTTCGAAGTAGGAATTGCCTGAAGGCCGCAGTACGTCTGCTGATTATCTTTCTGATTCTGTGCTCTACCCCTCGAGCAAGTGTACTTCCTAAGAACAGCTTCTTCATTAGAGTCAGACGCCACACCGTTTAATTGCTTACTGGTCAAACCTAAACCAGATCTCCCATTTCGGTGCTTAATAGCATCCCGTATCACAACATCATATAGCCTCCTATAGCTCAACGAACTTCAACCACGAGGGGAATCTGGGAGATTTGTAAGGATATATCCTCGTTTGGTTTGCTCATTCCAAACCCATTCGTTCTCACCGACAGATTACAATGAATTTCAGGGATTTCCGGTCTTTGCCCCAATGCCAATGCGAGTTGTTATTCGGTTGGGATGTCAATGAAATCGTAAGATGTTGTTGTTCCGAACTGGTGCTTGCAACGATGAAAACCATACGCGTCTTTTCATGTATCTTTGCGCTGATGATTAAAAGGAAGTGTATTATAGTACTATGTACCATTGGCGGATGTAATGTGGGAGATTATCCAGGACTTTTGTTTCATACGAACCACCTGGTGATCTCGCATATAGCACGAATCAAGCAGTGTGTCGGAAGCTGTCAAAGGACTTGGACACTCGAAGTCTCGAACCGAGTACTCATACATATATTCTCAAGTATCATAACATACCTCAGCCTCCTTGGTTGTAACGCACAAACGAGCCTTGCCAAAATTGGTCATGCTATTAGGGGAGTTTCATTGGGCTTGTCACGATGTGATCTAGACCTGTGACAGTTCCCTCTATGAGGTTGGTAATTGGCGATCCTCGATAGAGGGACCTGGAAAGCGGCTCCGGACCGTGGCACAGACTTCTTACGGCCGTTTTAGGAAATAACTTTTACCTTCCGTTTTAGGATTTAGAGGTGGGAAAAGCACACTTGAGCATGATTTTCGTTCGTAGTACCTCTACAACGCTTCTTCTGAACGTGTCTTTGGGATACGAATAAATCGTTCTCATATTACTGTAATGGCGCCAAATGACTCAAAAATTAAAGCATTCTGAATCTTCTCTTATGGTACTGAGGCTTCGGCATTACACAGTCTGTGCTTCTCTAAAACAAGCTCGAACGACAGTTGAACGTTCTGAACCAAGAGATCCACAGCCCTGAGCCTTGTATTTGTTCAAAGTTCATTTGCGAGACCACAAATAGCGAGACGATAAACGTGAAGCGAGACGCTAAACGTTAAACGTTAAACATTGAACTCGTGCCTTGCAGGCAATTCTTCAAGACTTTGAACCCCAATAGCATCGAGAAAGTGTCTGAGCTCGAGGATATCGATAATACAAGAGCCATTACATCCATTATAGGCCATTACAAGTGAAAAGTAGCTATACAAACGGAAGTATGGAACGAAAATCATGCTCAAATGTGCTTTTCCCACTTCTAAATCCTAAAACGGAAGGTAAAAGTTATTTCCTAAAACGGCCGTAAGAAGTCTGTGCCACGGTCCGGAGCCGCTTTCCAGGCCCCTCTATCGAGGTTTCTTATTTAACGTCAACCTCATAGAGGGGACTGCTTTAGGCCTAGATGTGATCATTCGCACGGCGTTAATAGTCGACACATTGGAAGCCCTTCAAAGAACCTCAAGTTATCCATAGAACAGACGCCACAAAGGAGTAGCTGTCGTTAGTCCTGTCGGAATAGCAGTATCTATTTTGCTTTGTCCGACTTTGTTGCTGCCAGCCGGTTCAACATCGCTATTCAACTCGAAGATGAGTTTTTTTGTGAGGGTGGTAGCGAAAATTGTTGCTAGAATGGCTATAGTCTTCAAAAGGGTAACAAGAAAGATAAGAAGGCGGGAATAAGTGATCTGTTCGGAAGCGTCTAAAAGTAATAAAAGGAAATAACAAAAGGCAACGGAGATATAGATATCTGACTCATATCTTATCCTTTGTCAGCGGACTGAAGAGCCTGCAGGACGTGCTCATGATGTAACTATTTCTCTGGGGGAGTAAAATACCAAGTGAGGACCCCAAATATAGTCACAGCACCAAATAACACAGGCCTAGGTGCATGTCAGAGATCAGAGATCAGATAGAGTCCACAAAAATTGAACGACTCGGCATCAACAGGGCAAGAGAAAGGTGATGTCATGACCTAGAGGCAAGTCTGAGGTCATAGGTGCATGTATACACAGAGCCCTTACAGCAAAGATACATGAAGAACAAAACATAGCAGCACAACTTTTGCTTGTACTTGTTCTTGCAGTGACATGTTCTGTGTTGGTTCTGTCAGCAACTAAACATTATTGAAGACCGAGGCCAGATGGTGGTGATGGTTTGCAAACTAGCCTGATTTAATCTTGGCTTCTGGCATTAGGTGCCGAAGCGGGGCCTCCAGGTAGTGAGACCGAACCTCTAGACGTAGGCATCGGTATCGCTAGCGGCGCAGGGGCATACAACACAATTTACGCTCGCGCCAGGCGGACGCGTCTGCGGACCCTTTCCCTCCTCCTCCTCCCAGATCCCCCCCTCCGAGATGCAGAATAGACGTACGAAGGGATAAGGTCCGTTGAATGCTTGGTGGGATGAACTTGTGGCAGAAGGACTGTTAGCAGCAGGATGAAGAGAATAAGATTAAGATTTGAACAGAGACGTAGAGTAAGAGAGATCAGAAAGAACTGTCCAAAGAACATTCGAAGGAAGGAAGATCGACTCAACAGTCCTACTATCCGCGTTCCCTAAACCCTAATGCATAGGCAAACTCCCCACTAGATCACTCAATGCAGGAGCTGCTGTGGGTTTTGCTGAATTTGCGACGCATCTCTGCGGAGGGATTGGGTAGGACTAGCGGTGTGTTAGCCATTAGTAAGAAGACAAGAGTAGAAAGGCAATGCAAGAGGCAACGCAAGGCAAAAGACTGCCTCGAGGGATTAAACGGCCTCAAACACTTACAAATATCAACACGACAGCACGGAAATACATCAAGCTCTTAACAGCGCTCTGATGAAACGGATCGTGGACAGGGTCCAGGTAATAACATTGTTCGCAGATCCGGGGTTTGTTCCGGGATCCAACACCGCCGCCGACAGGTGGGCAGCCTGTGCAAACAAGTTGAAACTACGGATGTACGAACGGACGGGCGAACGGAGAAAGAAGAGGCCAGGTAAAAAGATCAAAAAGTCAAAAGAAAAAAAAAAGTCAAAGACCACAGGATGAAGACCAAAGAAAAACCCGGGCACTCACATTCCCATATGTCTGAAAAAACATTGTTGGCGTCAACGCACCCACAATGGCCATGACCAGCAACATGCTCGTCACCCCCGCGCTCTTCGCATTGAACTTGACCTCCTTTCAATTTCATCAGCATACCAATTGCTTTGGTGTCCGGGAAGGCCGGCGAAGCGATGATGTAATAAAAGCCATAATACGATTGTGCCGAGAAGATTGGAGTAAGAAGAGGGATTGGAGTATCCGATGGAAGAAGAGGAGGTGGCACTGGTGGAGAGGGCGCCATAGGATTTGGCAGGAGCAGGAGTTGGGAGAGATGCAGCGAGGAGAGAAGTAGCTTCAGTCGCGGGACCCATGAAGGACTAGCTTGATGACGAAGCGTATCGTCTCTAATTGTTCCATTCGACTTGACATTTACACGTTTATGAGAGACTGTCGCTCTTTCAGCATAACTGGCTCTTGCGGTGTTTCTTCCTGCTCATGCTCGTCGGATGAATCGCCGTGTGGCTTGTCACCGACAGAAACAGCTTTTCTAAAGCCGCGAGCAGCTGACTAACGCTAATACTGCGGATGCCTCGTCGGATACAAATGCCCGGAGATGAACACATGAGAATCGGTGTAGGACGAGTAGCTGCGGAAGAGTAGGATGGCCTGCTTGATGACGAGACTGAAGAAGTGAAGTAAGAAGTACCCTGGTAGCAGTGATGTGAAGGTGTGTCCGCAGCTGACCAGGAATCCAAAGAGCCGAGATTTTGTGCAGGTTGCTCGACGGTGTAGGCGTGGATGATTGGCCACCGTCGTACTGTTCGAACCGTCTTCAACGTTGGACATTGTCATTGTCGTCTAGTCGGCCAGAGCGAAAAACAATTCAAATGATCGTCGATGTAATTTGTCAACAGCGTTGGATGGGCGCCGCTTCGCACCGTATCTACCGGCGCTAATTCTACGTCACGACGGTTGCAAGAGGGTTGTGATGTTTTGACGAGTTCTTGGACGAGTTCCGAACTTCTGCTCAAAGCGACCACCATCCAACAATTCTCACATCACAGTTTGTTTTTATTA